>JAKKZN010000014.1:20071709-20090282 GCA_033441825.1 Pangasius elongatus | reverse complement strand
AGATAGACAGTCACTGACATTAAAAGAGAGAGGCATAACTAAAAGATAAACATAGAAAAGATAAAGAAAGAGAGACACAGACAGATAGAGATATTGACATGAAGAGAGAGAGAGAGAGAGAGAGAGAGAGAGAGAGAGAGAGAGACAGAGAAAGAGAGTCAGAAAAAGAAAAAACAGACAGACATTGAGCGAGAGAAACACATACAGAGAGACACTGACAGAGAAAAAGAGAGAGGCAGATAGACAGATAAAGAGAGACAGAGAAAGACAGACACCGAGACGGACATAAGAGATAAAGAAAAGCAAGGTATAGACAGACAGAGATATTGAGACATATTGACCGAGATGGGGGGCAGAAAGACAGATAGATAAAGAGAGAGACAGACATAAAAAGAGAGAAAAAGAAAAGAAATGGACACAGACATTGAAAGAGAGGCATAACTAAAAGATAAACATAGAAAAGATAAAGAAAGAGAGACAGACAGATAGAGATATTGACATGAAGTCACAGAGAGAGAGAGAGAGAGAGAGAGACAGAGAGAGAGAGAGATGTAAAACAAGCCACTGCTGGATGCACAGAAGACACATTTCCTCCTTTTCCATCTTATAACAGTGTAAATAGTGTTAATAGTGAAATCTCGCAAATTAAGCAGTGGACAGAGCATCTATAACAGCTTATAACTCTTTACTCTGTATAAATCAATGCTGTGAGCTCATTTATCCTTGGAACTGTGTGCATCAACACGACCATGTACCCTGTCCTTTTCTCAAACCACACCATCACACTGCTGCTGCTGCAGCTGCTGCTCACAAATCCTCCTTTCCTCCCACGCAGCTCCTGCAATGCCACCCAGACGTCTCGGCACAGCGGCACTTTCAATTTCCCCTCATAGTGCCGACAGGTGAGAAGCGCTCTCCGATCAGCAATCCATCAGCGGCGGGGAGTGAATTAAACACAGCACAGGCAGCGGGGAAAAGACCTGGGCCTGTCGACTGTCAGGTTTAAAGTGCAGCCAGGGAATTCGCTACACAACACCGGTAATGTGCTGCAGCGGTGATTTGCAAAAAAAAAATTGCTGAATTGTAAACATTAATGCATGCATGAGTAGCTGATGGTGGAAAATAACTGGATGTCATTTAAAAAATATATATAAAAAATGTGCTGGATCTGCACCTCATGCCAAAGCTGCAGTGCGGATATCTTTACTGCGCATTAATGAACCAGATTAGTGGCTTTAAAAGCAAGAAAAAGAAGAAGAACTCCAAACAAACCTGCTAGAAAAAAATAAATAAAAAAAAAAAAAAAAAGTGTGTGATAGAACATTCCAACTCTTATAAATGAATTCATTTTATCAGGTTCATCAGGTTGTTAAAAATAAAATAAATAAAAAGAAAGAAAGAAAGAAAGAAAGAAAGAAAGAAAGAAACACTGATGTTTTTTCTAATATTTATTTATTTATTTATATGTAATTGCATCTAACTATCCATCTATCTATCTGTCCATCTATCTACACACACCATTGTTGCTCACTGTGAATAGTTTTGTAAATGCTTTTGAACTTGATTTCATGTTTGTTCATTTTTTTTTTTTTTTGCTGTGCAATCTGATGATACATTATTTATTTCTCTCATCATTATCGTTATTTATATTCAATGCTGTGAATTTATTCCTGAGATAATCACACGCATCATCATCAGTACTTTCTGTACTAAATAGATCATTTGGAAAGAAAAACAAACAAAAAAAAAAAAAAAAACATCTTCACATATAGTATATATGTTTTAATAATACCAGTGAAATGATTATATATGATATGATGCATCGTATCATGAAAATGTCTTAAAGTTTGGGATTAAGTTGTCCTACCTCGTCTACTTCTAAACTAAAGTGAACTTTAAAAATGCACGTTGTATATAAACACACACAGATTGCCCTGGACGTATTTTAATACGCTTCTTTTTTTTTTTTTCTTTTTGCATTTGGCTGTGATGATCAGCTTAGTTCTGAGTCGCGCTCGGCCATATGGCAGATCCAATATGTTACTTTTTATGTACGGCTCCGCTCCTATTTCACCACGCTAACTTATTCACATATTGAAATTACACGGTGACCTTTTGCATGAACTTTCCATACAGAGATGAAATGTTAAAAAACAGATTTCAGGGATGAGAGATTGTGACATTCAAGGAAAAAAAAGTGCAATAACGTGGTATTATACATATATATATATATATATATATACATATATACACACACATATATACATATACATATATATATACACATATATATATATATATATATATATATATATATAGTAAAAGACCTCCTTACACTGAAATTAAAACTTCACTTAATGCTGGTTTTCAGAAGGCTACAACCTGACCTTCATATGCCCTTCATCTGGCAGACTACTGATCTCCATTCGACAGAAACAACTGACGGACATTAATTTTACACAGACCTCCATTCGACATGCCTTCATTCGACAGACACCTGACACTGACCTCCATTTCACACAGATCACCACTTGAGACAACTGAAATACACCTTTGTGTGTCATAGACAACTGAAAATATCCTCCATTGAGCAGACAGTTGGCTTATTCTAAAGCTTATTCCAACAGGCATCAGTCGTCAAAGACCATGAATGGCCGTTTCTATCGTGTAATACCAACCTGACGTTGATCGTTTTCCTATAAACAGCATGTCCTGAAGTGCTTTATTCCTCTTATACCACAACAATTTGCCAAAGACTGTTAGAATTATATTTTTTAGAGTCACATTCAATGTTATGTAACCTCCACAAAAAGTTAGTTCCTGCTATAAAGTGTTAAACAACTTTCTCCTTACACAAAACTCCACCATATCAACAAATGAGAATCTTTTTCTTTGTTAAAAAGAAAAAAAAAAAAATCGAAATCAGTCTATTATCAGTCTTCGGCGATGTGGCACGGATGCTGTACGAGTCGCTGTGAACGAGCGGTTACTATAGAAATGATAACTCATTATATTATTACCCATTATAGAAAATTATCGAGAACTCAGCACGGCTGTTGCATAAACACAATTAATAATTCCGATTAAAATATTTATAACTGCTTTGAAAATCAAGACACACATACAACAAGGCTAAGTTATCTTTGGCGTGTTATAGAGAGGAAGCGGAGAGAGACGTGCCCCGTTGTCAACACTTTTATCCTAATCTTTAAAGCACGTCTTTGTAACGATCACAGCTTTCACCGAACAGTTTCCTTCCACCTGGAAGTGTCACAACAACAACACATGATGCAACGGTAATGCAACGGCATCGCTTTTCCTCATGCCCTCCAATGATAAAGCACCTCTGGCTCCGCATTCATTTATTTACAAAAAAGTCTGTGCACGGCCCTGTCACATTACTCACACGTTTGTAATAACTGTTTCATTGCTGCGCTGCTAATAAAGTCGTCTGTTTTCTCAAAGCCGAATATCTCATGTTAATTACTTCGAAGGAAATGACAGCTGTAGGCTGAGATTTGTTAAAGATCCCCAAAGGCCAATCAGGAATTAACAGTAAAACATAAGGGATGGGAAAAGTGCTAAACCGGATGTCTGCTTGCAAGGTGGTGTACGATGTCATATCTCGATGTTCAGTATAAACAGCACAAGTCATAAACGATTTTAAAAAAAAAAGCTGTTAAAATACCATTGGGAATAATCAGAGTCATAAGCAATGCAAAGAAACTGTTGATCTTGAAAACAAGCATAAATGCAAGTATGCAATGCCTCCGTAACAAGCTGTTTGACTGTGCAAGAAGTGCTTTCTGATACAAACTCGACAAAATGCAACCTTTAAACTACACCAAGAGTCATTAGAATTAAAACAGAAATGGAGTGTTGTGGTTTGATGAGACCAACATTCACTTTAAAAGCCATGAACAGCATGAACACCAACAAAAGATGATGGTGTACTCCCACAGAATGGTGGTCTGGGGTTGTTTCGCAGGTGGTGGTTCAGGGGCTATTGTGAAGACTGCCACCATGAATTCTGCCAGTCCCTGTTGCCTCTGCCAGGAGGTTATGATTCAGCCATAGATAAAAACTTTCAAGATAATGAGCCCAAAAACATATTCCAGGTGCCCAAGTGATGTAACTGAAAATGAAATTTGGATTTAACAAATAATATTTTCTAAATGGATACAAATACTGTACATAAGGTGCATTATTCTTTTTTTTTTTTTTTTTTTTTTTTTTTAAATAAAATACTTGCCAGAAACATTGACAGGGCATCAGGTTGAGATTAGATCCCGACAGAACTGCGAACAGAATGCGAGTGGGAAGGTTTTACTTTCGTGCGGGGGCAAGCTGGTGGTCAGACACAAAGTCAGAAAGACAACATAAGACCGCAATCGTGAACATGACCGCACTGCACGATGCGTTTACAGCAGGGTCGTGGTGGTTTCATTTAAACTGAGAGTTTGTTTTTATTTTGGGGAAATAGCACCATTTTGATTTGTTGGAAAATGCTGGTAAGTACGAGCAAAAACAGCGTGATTATCTCTGTGGTGAACCGGAGTGATGGAGCCGAGTGATGTAGCTGAGCACGCATATATTTAATAAAAGTAAGGCCACGCCCACTCTTTAAATCTGAACACAGAGACAGCTGTGTGGCGCACTAAAGAGAGTTAGAGCATTTTTAATCGTCATTCTAGCCACATACGAGTGCACATCAGAAAGCAATAGCATTCTCCAAGGCCTTGATATGACATGACAGAGGTCACAGACAGCGGTGCAAACAACTGACAACATGGAGTGCAAAATCTGAAGAAGACAAAGTGGCAGTACAATAAAATGGACAGAAAAATAAATATAAACAATGGGGAAAATACAATACATACACACAACAAAATGGCTTAGTGGGTGGTGTGTGTTGAGTAGGGCATAATCCCCGCTCGCAGCGTAGACGCCCCCGAGTCATAAAAATCAAGCGACAGTGCTGAAACTGATAAGTAATACTCAGTCCTATCTCAACGTACATAGAACATAGAGAATAGAAAATGGCGTTGTGTTACACACCTAGAAGACCCAGATCAGCAAAGAAATTGTCGCAGGAACAAAACAGTGTTTCCCAATGACTGTGTCAGTCTCTGGATTTAAACCCTGTTGTAAACCTGTGGTCTGAGTTGAAGATGGCATCCATGTGCACAACCCTGAATATACAACAATAAAAAAGAAAAAGATTGAAATGTTCAGCATGGAGGAGTGTCTCCAGCCTCGTAACACATCACAGGAAGCTGGTTAGTGTTGACATTCTCTTCAGGGAAGGCTACGCCTGATATCGTACGAGTGCCACAACAGTGAAGGAAAAGGTGCTAATTATTGTGTAAAATTATATATTACTCTTATATAATTAATCTGCTCACTCACTGCAGTTTATTCAGTTTATAGACCCTTTTTTTGCTCATTTCTAGCATTCTGGAGTTGACATGATGTATAATACACAGCTGTGTGTGTGTCTGCAAAGCAAAGGAGCAAAGGGTGTGTGTGTGTGTGTGTGTGTGTGTGTGTGTGTGTGTGTGTGTGTGTGTGTGTATGGCTACGAGTGTGTTCTTGTCTGATCAGAAGTGAAAGCATAGCCTCTGTAGAAAGGCTAATTAAACAATCATTATAAAATCCCTCCCGTGAGCCCTGCACCGCCTGTCCCATTGACTTTGTCATGCTGATCGTCTACATCCACATTATCTCAGCCGCCCTCAATGCAGCAGCCCATCACTATCTCTCCTTTCATTTTACGTTTCAGGTTTAGTTGAACTTATTTACCCACAGTAACGTTTTCTTGTCATGGATATTTAGCTCCATTTTGCACTTCCTACCCATGATTTACACAAAGTAAAAGCCAAATGGCTTTACGCAACGTTTGTTGTATTTCAGTGTTGTCTGACAAGGTTGGCGTGACAATATGCGCTCTTGTTTCATCAGGATTAAAATATTGGCACCCTTGACTTTGCTTGGATCGCTTTCCACCATTAGTACAGGTAACAAACTCAACAGTTCACCCTTTCTTCTTCTTCTTTGGGCTTTTCCCTTCAGGGGTCTCCACAGCGAATCATCACTCTCCACCTATCCCTATCTTCNATCCTCAACACTTGCACCCACTAGCTTCATCTCCTCATTTATTACCCCCATATACCTCCTCTTTGGCCTTCCTCTTCACCTCCTGCCTGGCAGCTCCATGTCCAACATTCTCCCTCTCCCTCCTCTGAACATGTCCAAACCATTTACCCTACACTCTTAGAATTAAAAGGTACCAAACTGTACTTTTCCTTAGTTGCTGGGGTCTTTCTGTCAAGGATACATCTTTTGTTTTTTTGTTTTTTGTGAATATAATATACCTTTAAAAATATAAATAACCGGACTTTAAGGAAGAACTGATGTACCTTTAAAGCTTTTCTATAAAAGTGAAATTAAAAAAAGATACATGTAAAATTACAAAAGACGTACCTTTGGTACCAAACCCAGTGACAAGAAAAATACAGTTTGGTATCTTTATTTATAGTTTATTGCTAACTATTGAGCTTATCATCTCCTGTATAGTGGTGAAAAACCAAAGCAAAGTCAAGGGTGCCAATATTTCTATCTTGACAAAAATAAAATATTTAGTGCAGTATAAACATTGCCATTAAATTAGTTATATTATTATAGCGAATATGATGTTATTTAAAAGAAAATCAGTTTGCATCAACATTAAAAAAAAAAAAACCCTGTCCACAACCTCCAGAGAAACTTTTCCCACTTTCATGAGTAACATAATTGGACATAAGACATATAAAGCCTCTACCAGGGGCAGCACACCTTGCTGTGCTTTGCTGTTCGGTGGAAAAGTGCAATTAGAGCAGGGAAAAATCACCAGATTGTACTAAACTTTGAGGTTTTTAGCATGAATGCATGTTCGTAGTGTCAGTACCTGGGAATGGTGAAAATATGGACAGGTGAGATTCACTACGAATGCTAATTTGGTTACCTGCAGAAGCGAACGGCCAGATTTCTACAGGCTTACGTGATGCGGAGGCATTCGTCATCCAGGAAACTGTCACAGATAAGAACACGCCTGACATTCTTTCTTACTGCATTGCAAAAACAACAGCTGTGTTTGGCTAGCCTGAAGGGAAAGCGGATGACACGTGAGTCACGCAAGTCGTGATTTGGACTGCGGATTGATGATGGTATTGGTCGTATTAATGTTCGTTTCCATCGGAGCTTTGGCCACACCCTGGCAAAAATGTGACATGTGGTGAGAGCTAAAGCGCTGAAGGGAACCATGAAAGAGAGGATGAGAGAGAGAGAGTTAAAAAGGACAGAGAGACAGAGAGACAGAGGGAGTGGGACGTAGATGGAGGCACAAAAGCCATTCGTTTGCCCTCACCATTCAGGATGGATGTGTCCCATCATGCAGCGCAATCAGCCGACCCATGATTCATTTCACAGACACTTGGGTAATTATAGGAGTCGACTCCTCACCAGCAGGACGAAGCTGCTCGAGAGAAAGAGAGAGAAGTTGTTGTACAAGGACAGCGAGGAAGAGAAAATACGAAGCGTAGAAGGACAACTGCGATAGAAAAGGCGTGACACGGGGATGACGAAGACGAAGGAAGCAACAACGATAAAGCAATAGAGTGACTAATAAACTC
The DNA here is from genome assembly GCA_033441825.1 of Pangasius elongatus. Classification (NCBI taxonomy): domain Eukaryota; kingdom Metazoa; phylum Chordata; class Actinopteri; order Siluriformes; family Pangasiidae; genus Pangasius; species Pangasius elongatus. The sequence goes on along the minus strand of JAKKZN010000014.1, from coordinate 20,082,612 downwards.
TCGGTCCTCAAACAGATAATGGCTGGGTTTTTAATAAATAATAAAATAAAAAAAAAGAAGTCAGATTACTGTGCTGTTGTCGTTACCACGATACATGGCCATTCTCTAATCTTATCTGCTTCACATGCTCTGTAAAAGATTGAAAAATGCAAAATAATTGAGGGGAGAATGAGGAGGAAATTGGCAGATGATGAGGGAGACATGGAGAAACAAAGACAAAGAGAAAACGCAGGAAATGCTGAGAGGCGGGTGAGCGAGAGTCGGGGACGTGGAGATGGCAGGGCGGGAGACTGTGGGAAGATCTGAAGCTATTTCAAGTGTAAAAGCGCCCCCTGTTGGTCCTCACGGCACACGTTTAACACCACGGTCTGAGATAATGAACCGCTTTTGATGGCCGTAGACGGAAAATGCCAGATGTTTTGTAGCAGGTCCATTCACACCCCACCTCCGCCCTTTCTTCAGATACGTCATGGGCTCGTGATTGTTACGATGGTATTTCAGCTGGATGGAGGGATGGATGGAGGGAGGGAGGATGGATCTGTGTCATTTCACAATGAAGTAGAGGCAATAAAACACAGTTCAGCATCTACCAGAGGGCAAGTAGTAGTCTAAAGTGCAGGAATAGTAAATAAACAGCTAAATAAATATTGCAGGTTCTTTAATGTACAATGCAAGAAGGTATATATACACTAGCAAATAAGTAAATACATATTGCAGCTTTATGTACAGTGCAAGGAGACAGTACAGGAACCCAGTGGTGTTACAGCAGCAGTAGATCACGTGTAGAAACCAGGCTGGATGCATTTACAGTAGATATGGGAAGAACAGATAAATGTGTTGTAGGATATATGTGCAAAACTGCAGAATGATGGTCTGAAGTAATGAATTCTTCAGTAGTACAGGCGTAAAGGTGACGGTGTTCATGTGTGTGTGAGAAAGTTATACTCTGTTATGTCTTAGCTCCAGGATGAGGAGTTTAGGAGAGTGACAGCTACATGGAACAGGGTGTTCGTGAGCCGGCTGGTTCTGACCCAAAGCCTGCTTGTGCAGGTGTATGGAGCTGCTGGGAGCCGGGCACCGGCGATGCGTCGGGAAGCTCGCACGACCCTTTGCAGTGGAAGAGTCGCTATAGCGTGCTGTGATGCAGTTAGTCAGGACGCTCTGAACTGCGCAGCATCAGAAGTCTTGCAGGATGTGAGATCCTCCAATGATGTGACGGATGGATGTGCTTCAGCATGATCGAGGTGTTGGGAGACCATCAGAAATGTGGACACGCAGGAATGTCAAATCTGAGACACTTCCGTCCCGTTGATGTAAACGGAGATGTAGAGCTTTTATCTGCTGCGTTTATGATGTTTGTCCCGTTGTGTGGCAGCATCTGATAACTACACTTCTCTATGTACTTCTGTCTTTCCATCTTTCTAGCCTTCTTTCTGCATTTCCTTCTTTCCGCCTTTCTTTTTTTCCTTCATTTTTCCATATTACAAGACTGAAGAACAGCTTCAGCCACCAGGCTGTCAGAAAGCTCAACTCTCTCCCCTCTCTGCCCTCTGCCTTAAGAGTCACCGAGCTGTAACTGCGAGCACACACACACACACACACACACACACACACACACGCGCGCACGCACACCGCATTCGAGTCCTTCCTTCCTTTTTTGCAATTCCTTCTTTCCTTCTTTTTTCCATATTCTTTACTTTCCTTCCTTTTTCCATATCCCTTTGTTTCCATATTCATTTCTTTCTTCCACATTTCCTTCTTTTGATATTCCCTACTCTCCGTCATTTTTTCTTCCCATTGTTCTCTGTATTTCCTTCTTTCTATAGTTCCTTCAATCCTTTCTTTTTTTCTTTCTTTCTATAGTTCCTTCAATCCTTTCTTTTTTTCTTTCTTTCTTTCTATAGTTTCTTCATTCCTTTCTTTTTCTTTCTTTCTATAGTTCCTTCATTCCTTCCTTTCTTTCTATAGTTCCTTCATTCCTTTCTTTCTTTCTATAGTTCCTTCATTTCTTTCTTTCTTTCTTTGGTTCCTTCATTCCTTTCTTTCTTTTTTCTCTCTGTATTTCCATGTTCCTTTCATCTTTCTGTATTCCTTTTCCTTTCTTCTTCCCAGATCTCCACATTTCCTTCCTTCTTTCTGCATTTTCTTCATTCCTTCATTCCTTTTGCATTTCTTTTTTCCACTTTCTTTCTCTTTCCCTCTTTCTTTCTGTCCATCCCAGGGACACTTCACATTACTCAGCATCAGTGTGACGATGTCAGTGTGTCAGATTTAACCAAATGCCTCATTTCATTGGAACTTTAATAACTTTCACGACCCTGCAGTTTATGATTTTTTTTTTTTTTTTTTGCATCGCTAGAACAGCAGACGGGATCATTAGTATTGATCACGATAACGGTGATAAATGAACTTTATAACCACTGATCTGTACATCATGGCAGTCGGGTGTGTATGAGCTGCAGGACTGGAATGAGTGGCCATTGATTTTGACGCTGTTAGTCGCCGATTCGCGACAGTGAAATATTCATGACGGGGGGCTTGTTAAAGATCGAGCCAACAGTCTAATTCAGTTCGCTGGCCTGTTTAGCCATCGATTGCACCACCGTAGAGAAAACAAGACAGCCATTAAACAAGACACGGCTCTTCCCCGGCCCTATGGAGAGCACGGCATCTGCACAATGCTGCACTTTCATTTAGATCACATTTCCTGGCTGCGGTACATGACAAGGTCGGCAGCGGCATTTTCCCTACACGGCCCAGACGAGACCTGCATAAAAATCTTTATTCTGGATAGAAACAAATATCCTCTTAACGCAGAGTAACATCGCTCATGTGCAAGAGAAAAGAAAAGATAGAGAGACTGAAAGAAAGACAGGAGAGCAAGCAAGAAAGAAAGGACATCCGTCAGCCAATCAGCAATGAGTATGTAAAGAGAATCTAACATGGCCCCATGTGTAGTTGTGTTTATGCTACACAGGTCCATTAGTGCTGTACAGTTGTGTGTGTGTGTGTGTGTGTGTGTGTGTGTGTGTGTGTGTGTGTGTGTGTGTGTGTATCTATAGCGAGCTCTGCTCAGAAGTGTGTGTGTCATTTTTGACGTGAACTTACACCGAACACATTACATGATGAGATCCGTTTTGTTTCATTTCCATCTTTCTTTTTTTTCCACCAGATTGGAGGCATATTGTTTGCTGATTGGAGACTACGGTGAAGTGATTAAACGAGAGAAATCAGGGCTGAAAGTCTGCCGCTACTCCGGCTATTTATGGATAAGTTTGAGGACCCCTGCTATCCATGATGTTCTAGATGATGCTATAGATAGCTTGTACTAGTCAAATAACGTAAAAATGGTGTCTTGAAAACTGCTCAGTACCAAGAATGGGAGAGTAGACAGTGAAAACTGCTCATTTTAAGAAAATCGTTCATTCCATCTACAAGAAGCACGAAGCTGATGTGCTTGATTTGTAATGAAAGCATGGCCATTGTGAAGAGTGTTACAAAACTACCCCCAGAACATGGAGGCAAGAACCACAATAATAAGCCAGTTCAAAAAATCATAATCAGGCAACTAACAGAATAATGAAGGGTGAGCAACAGAGGCTTCACACAGTGACATGGGTCATTGGCAAACACGAAAACTTTGACGCTGAAATATGGGTGGAGAACGTTAAAGATGAAATGGCAGAGAAGATACGTCAAATTTCCTTGTACATCAGTCTTGTCTTGTACTTTGTGGGATTCATGGAATTTATATGTCCTCTATGGACCTTCTGTTCTATGGAAATACCTCCACATCCCAGTTTGTTAGGAGCTGGGATAGAGCACAGGGCCAGCCATATTATGGCACCCCTGGAGCAGATAGGGTTAAGGGCCTTGCTCAAGGGCCCAACAGCAGCAGCAGCTTAGCATGAAGCCAAGGCTTGAACCCCCAACCTTCTGATCAGTACCACAGAGCCTTAACCATTGAAGCCCTAAATGATGCTACAGATGATGTTTCAGATTATATTACAGATAATGCTATAGATGATGTTACAAATAATGATATTGAAGATGATGTTATAGATGATGCTGAAGATGATGCTACAGATGCCATAGTTTACGCTACAGATAACGTTACAGACAATGTTACAGATGATGCTGTAGACAATGTCAGATAATGCTATAGACAAAGTTATAGATCATGTTAGAGATGATGCTGAAGATGAAGTTACAAATCGTGTTACAGATGCCATAGTACACTATAGACGATGCTACAGATGATCCTACAGATAACGTTACAGTATGTTACAGAAGCCATAGATTATGCCATAGATGATGTGACAGATGACAACCATGTTACAGAGGATGCTGTAGATCACAGCTTCCCAACCCTGGTCCTGGAGAACCACCTCTCCTGCACATTGTAGCGTTTTCCCAGCTTTAACACACACACACACACACACACACTTCAGCTCAGATAGGAGTGCTAAGTAGCTGATCAGTGAAAATAAGTATAAAAACAGTAAAATATGAAGGGCAGGGTGGGGTACTCCAGGAGCAGGGTGGGAACCTGTGCTGTAGATGTCCTAGATGACTCTACAGATCATATTATAGATGACGCTATAGATGCTATGTGCACTGTGTTTATGTAGTGATGTGTCACTATTTACACTGCTACACAATGATGTATTACACTTATGTAGTACCGTGTTTGTATGATTCAAAGATGAAATATGGCTTTTGTGGCTGGTTTTCCATCCATCTGTCTCCCTGTGTGTGTCTCTCCCTCTCTCTCATATACACACACACACACACACACACACACTATACATACCTCTGGGTATGGCTTGTTTTGGGGGGAAAAAAAAACACTTGCTTCTGTTTTCCTCTAAACGTAAATGTGTTTAAAGGAAAAAGACAAAGTTTCCAAACGAAACTTCAAAAATTCTGTAATTCATCAAACGTTTAAAGACACAAAAGATGAACATTACAGATATGTTTTGTATTACATTAAAGTTTTTTTGGAAGGACCTTTAATAAACGTTGAACTACATCCAGATAAAGTAACAGCAGCAACTCGCCACCGGACTCCTGACCGGTTCCTCTCACACTGTGGAACGTGTTCAGTAAAGTGTCAGGAAGGCAAATACATCTGCTAACACACACACACACACACACACACACACACACACGGGGACACACGTCTGCGAGAGATTAATTTACACATACACGCAGCACGACTCAGCAGTTACTGCCAGCTGTAAAAGGAGCTGTGTATTTGCAGTTTCACTCCATTTAATTATCGTTTAAACTCTGCGATGTGACAACGTTCATAAATTAAAAGCTCTGCAATTTAATGTAGCTTAGCATAGCATGCTTGGGCAAGGCCTGTGCTTGAAGCGCTTTGTGTTGACACAGAGGAGTTCTTAAGGTCTAGAACTGAACTAAACACACTTCTAACTTAGACTGTAGTCTCTGAGACATGTTGTGCCTTTCTGGTTAAACGAAAATAAAATAAAAAAAAAATGCAATTCGGTGAAAATCATGATGTAATGCATGATATAATTATTTAGCCAAGTTCATATTACACTTCATTTAATTAACTTTACTTATTGCACTAATTAACATTAAACAACCATAAGGTTCAGCTTTACATACCACATGTAAAGATAGAAAGGTAGTAAGCGAGGAATAAAACTCTGCATCATTCTGAAATAGGAAAATAATCAACAACAAGCTGATGGAGTGGAGTCACTGTTAGCACCCCAAAGCTGATTATATTCCCCTAACAGCACATCCTGGTGTGTTTTATTCCCCTTACATCACAGCAATCTTTATTTAAATGTTTTATTTAGTAAATAATGATGATGATGATGATGGAGTTTTGAAAAAAAACTCTGAATGTTACCAAAGCACTGACACTGGAGACTCCTTCCATAAATGGTGCACAAATGTTTCCTTAGTCCATTAATGAGCATCGTCAGTCATAGACGTCCCTGTGAATAAGCTGTTTCTATAGTAACAGTAACCTATTAGAGCGAGCTCATTAATATAACGCTGTGATTTGCAGCTCTCTAACCAATCAGATTCAAGAATCCAACAGCGCTGTGCTATAAAAGTTCGCGTAAATTAAATTAGAACTTGCTATTTAGTCCGTTTTAACTTTTAACTCGTACGTCTCATCAGGTTTGTTATAAAAATGCCAACCATCAATTCTCAAGTTCATATTAATTATGAGGTATCCCGAATCCATACCAAAAAATCAGACATCATAAACTACATCTCTCAGTCTGTCCTCATCCTCATGCGGCAGGGAGACGGTGATGAGTGGCTCTCTCGCGCACAGATCAGAGGAAGCCCTCAGCCTCGGGGAACGCAGCCGGACCACACGGCCAACAAGCGCCGGGATTTATGAAGCCGGCGCACACGCAGACTGAGCAAATGAAAATGCAACCTGGAGGGCCGACATCATCATAGAACACAAAACACGAGAGCCAATCAGGACCCTGGCTTCCTGAGAGGACGATGCTTCCTCAGGTGTTGTGACGTCACAGGTTGGCGTGGCATTCATGAATTCTGGTAGAAACAGCATTTTAGTTTCTGTAATCTGATGAGAATATTGAAAGGGCTTTCATAAGTAGCCTCAGCATGCAGTGATGGTTATATCTGATTTAGGGTTGAGTGCAAAAGTTTGCATCCCCTAAGTTTTTCTGTGGGAGAAAATGTACAAAAATGGACATTGAAATGTTTTTTTTTTTCCCTTTTGAGAAATCTTGATGCAACATACAGCCTAAATATTGCATCAATTCTGGTTGAACCATTTCTCTCAAACTAACACGTTTAGCTACAAGACGCTGCATCAGTTAGTGCTACAGTTAATATTTTAATAGAATACATGCCCTTCATGTGTACTTTTTAGCTTTTTTAGAGTAACACTATGAATAGTTCAGAAAGAACAACCTCAGGTGTGACTCTGAGATCAAGACACCGCTCTAATGAGGTCTTGCATAATGAATGGAGAAACAGACAAACAGTTCAGCAGGATATGATCTTTTCATTAGCATGATAACTGCTGTGCTCCGGTCATTCCATCCTTAATACGCCACTTTGTAGAAGCTTTAATACAGTGATCCTGAGCGCGGCAGGAAACTCACTACAGCGTAATGGCCTGCACTTTACTCTCGCAGTTACACCGTTTCTAAAAGGTCATTACTCTGATTTACACACCGTCTCCATCCATATGCAGGAATTAACACTGTTTCCAGATCATCACCACAGATTGATGTTTCAGGAATTGCGATCTACGGCAGTTAAAAAGGAAAAACAAGTAAAACAGGGTCAGTCCTTATAGCAAGGACATGGATAGTCATTATGGAATTTTAAGTTTAGTATTAGGGGGGGGACAATGGTTTAGTGGTTAGCAAGTTTGCCTCTCACTTCTGGGGTTAGGGGGTTTGAAACTCGCCTCCACCCTGTGTGTGTGTGTGTGTGTGGAGTTTGCTTGTTCTCCCCGTGCTTCAGAGGTTTCCTCTGGGTTTCCTCCTCCAGTCCAAAGACATGCATTGTAGGCTGATTGGCATTTCCAAATTGTCTGTGAGCATGTGTGGGATTGTGCCCTGTGATAGGTTGGTACCCTGTCCAGGGCGTCCCCCACCTCGTGATCCGAGTTCCCTGGGATAGGCTCCAGGCTCCAGGCTCCCTCGTGACCATGCGTAGGATAGGCATCATGGGAGACTTTTAATGGGAAGTTTAATACTGTGATACTAATAATTCCATCAAAGTGCTGTTGACTTCTTGATGCTGAAGCAGCTGTAAATTATAGGTTTAGATTTACGCATTCATTCTCATGCTTTAGCATTTGTACAGCAACAACTTACACATGAGATGTATGGCAGACCCTCCACATAATACCCGTTAACAAGAAAGCATTCACTGCGTCGCCGAAAGATCATGAGTCTGAATCCCGAAGATGCCACAGCCATCCGTGACCGGGAGTAAAGAGAGCTCTCTGGGGCAGAGTCTCTCTCCGGTCAGTCACAAAGACACCAGTCAGTCATGGGCATCTGTGAGCTCGTGGATGCAGTGAGGGCAGACAGTGCTTTTCCTCACCATTACGCAGCATGAGCAGCAGTTTAAATAGATGCGGTTGGCTGGCTTCACGTGTCTGTGGAAGCATGTGTTAGTCTTCACCCTCCCAGGTTGGTAGCTGTTGTGCGATAAGGGAGAGCTGAGTGATGAGTGAGGGGTGCGGTGGATTGTTGTTATTTAACAAAGAAAAACTTAGAAACCACTGGTGAAGTTTTCTGCCCGAAGAAAATGTACTGAACATTTTTGTAAGAAGTCTCCAGTGTCGGCACATTGTATCAATCAGAAGTAAAGCTTGAACATTTCTGACAGAGAAAATTAAAAAAGTTCTCCATCATGGAAAAGTCTTTAGGACAAACGAAAGCACACCTTTGTGGTTTCTCCGTCACACGGAAAGCCGTGTTTTTTTTGTTTTTTTTTGTCCTATTAACTTCAAGGCATTCAAGAGAGAAAACAACATAAATGGTAACAGGAACCAGCTTGTGAACATTCGTGGACATTACACAACATTAAATGTTACCATAAACACATAAAAATACAACGTTCACTAATAAATGAGAAATTATCATCACTGGCAAGTTGAATTGAAGTGACTTGTGGCCAAGTGTGGTGACCCATACTCGGAATTTGTGCTCTGCATTTAACCCATCCAAGTGCACACNCCGAGACTCGAACCCACGACCTTCAGGTTCACCTTCAGGTTACAAGTCCGACTCTCGGACCATTAGGCCACGACTGCTATGGCGCAAGAGGTGTTATGGCTATTCCTTACTTCAAACATGGCCTCGTTCAACATTTCCTAAAAATACTGACTGCTCTTGTTTGACTGTACATGAGGAAATGAGGGCCGACATAGATAGCGCCATCTGTTGTAGGTTCTCCCCTAAAAACATGCACGAAAAGTAAGCTATAGCAGTAAACTGGTTCTTCATACTGTATGAGCTTAATTGACATGATAAAGATTAAAATAAAAGAGATGCTGCCTGAGAGGAGGTTTCCAAAACTGCAGGCGTTCCTGCTGAGGTAAAAGCCAGAAGTCGACTGAGCTGCAGCTAAGAGCATTAAAAGATCATTTTGCTAACCAGCCAACATAAATAAAATAAAATAAAATGTGCCTAATATGAATACGTAGATGTTCTGGCAGCGGGAATACAGCAGTGGAAATAACAAAAATGATTTTTCAGGTCAAAATTATTCATAGCTTATAGTAACTCGAATTCCAATCGTAACGATATCGTGGTGTTTGTTTCCAGCTGTCTGGGCTCAGCTCGGCCTCGGTTAGAGTGGATCAGGAGCTCGACCGTGTCCCCGGGAGTGAGGGAGGATAAAAACGGCAGCATAGATGCTCGACACGGCTCGGGGACACGAGGGTGGATATGAAGAGTCAGAGCAGACATGATATACACCACGGCATAATCAGCTCACACACACACATTAATCTACAGCCGCTCTAACACTTGAGGAGTGTGTGATGCATCAGGGACAAAGTTCCACTCCTGTGTCACCCTGGAAAAGTCTCGGAGTCACAAAATACTAGGGATGTGGTGCTAGTAATCTAATGCTACATAGTGTGTGAATGTCAGCACGTGAAACGACATTTAACCATCAACACACGGCTTCTGCTCAGATAAAAGTATTACATCCAAGTACTTCCGGATATAGCTCTGCTTAAAAGTCACTGCACCACTGCACTGGACAGTCTCCAGTGTCACTGCTTTGTAAAGGTCAGAGGTCAAGCTCTAAGTTTTTCAGACATGGACCAAGTCTTAGACAGAGGAGATTACGCTTTACTGTTTCTCTGTAACATGACAAGCTGGTGAGGGAACAACTGTTTACAGCTGTTATAACATAACATAAGTGACAACAGGAACTAACTTGTTTCACAGATGTTCCACAACATTAAATGCAGCTATAAATGGATAAAAAGTATGCCGTGTTTTCCTTAATAAATGGAAATTGTAGTCAAGTTGTTAATTGCTGTGATATAGGAGGGTTAAAACACTTCAGGAAGCGCTATTACAGGAAAATAATCAACTTTGGGCTGGTAACAGTAACCCATCATTGATTATTTTCCTATAACAGTACTTCTAAGAATAATTTCAGTTTTATTTCTTACATATTCACCGTTACATTACTAATGTACACACACACACACACACACACACACACACACTTCTGATACCCTATGTAAATGAATTTAAAGTCGAGTTCGGATATCCCGCATGCACCCTTCATAATATTTACATTCAGATAGACATAGCGGTACATTTTGAACTCACGAGTCATAAAAATCATGAAAGCTGAGGACTAGCTGCTAGTGACAGGGATGCATATCTCAGCCAATCAGATCGCTCTCCTCCCCGGTCTCAGGGGAACCGAAAGTGCCAGAGACGGAGGCAAAGGTTAAAGGTCAGCACTGAGCTTTTCTTCTGTAATTGTAACATTTCCCTGAGGGTGAGCCATATCAGTGGCAACATGTTCCATCATATTGCTGCGTGTTTATCTGGGAGAGGGAACGTGAGCGCCAATCAAAGCAGCTCCATTAGGTTTAACCAACACGTTCTGGGTCAAGAAGGATGGTTTTTCTTCTCTCTGCAAGGGGGAAAAAAATCTATTTAAAACTAATGCCATTTCATATTTCCAAATGGATATCGGGGGATATTTCACCATGACCGGAGCACAAAGAGAGAAACTGTACATCCACATACTCCGCAGTCTTGTAAGGGATAATTACTGAAATTCTTTTTTCCGCCCACTTACCCATCGTGAAATCGTTCCCATTAAAGGATGAGGTACACGTTAACCATTAACTCACTTTTCTTCTCTCAAGGTCATAAAG
>JAKKZN010000014.1:19980420-19996165 GCA_033441825.1 Pangasius elongatus | reverse complement strand
GTAAACAAAATGTACTACAGTTTCACCACATATTAAAAATAAACAAACACAATTATAAATTCTCCCAAAAATTTGAGATTTTGAAAGTCTCTGACTGATAAAATGATTGACTGAAACATAATGAGCTCTGTAGCCTACCTGAGGCGTCATTTTAACCAGAAATAGAGCTCCAAAGTTGGTTAAAATGCCCAACTTCCGCAACCTGTTTCTTGGAGCTCTTTTTAACTCTTATAACGTGGTCGTGTAACCGTACATGGTATAATGTGTGTTAGTCACTGTGATCCGAAGCTATCGGCTATGCACCCCTACTCAAACGGGAATCCATCCCGCTTCTGGGTGACAACGGATAGCGAGAATATAAATCCTTACTCTTCTACTGGTGAAACTGTAGTACATTTTGTTTGCAATATTAAACCTCAAATGTGTTGGAAAGATCCTCAGTGTAAGCATCAGGGTCACTGATCTCATTACATTTTTACTTTGAAGTAATCCACTCTATTATGAATGAGACTTGAGCTTAGTTTTTAGCAAGCGGAATCATTAGGCTGTCCAAGTGAGAATCATCATCTTTAGGATATCCGTGTATTCTAAAGAGCCTCGTAGAAATACAGATCTGGTACTCGAGCTCTGGAGCTCACACAACGAACAGCAAAAGGCGGCTAAATATAGACTTAGCCGTGGCATTAACTTAAACTAGGCATCTCCTATTTTAAGACAGCAAATCTGTACAGCTGTTTTGTAACCACGGGAGGTTATGTGGACCATCATAAGCGGAGTGTCACTCTGAAGTCACCCTTCTCCAAAAAAATAAAATAAAATAAAATCTGCAAGGGTTCTTCGCTTGTCTACTGGAAGGTAAACCTTAAAAAAGTATTTGCCAATCAGAAAGGGCTTTAAAGTAGAACCATTATTGGAAGCTAGGAACTGATATCTATATAAAGAACACCTTGAAGAACCATTGATCAACCAGAGGAGTGAATTAATGGAATTTTTTAAAAAAACTTTCACGTGAATGTAAAAATCAACGCTGACTAAACATTGCAGCTGAGTGTTTTTAAATATGAAATCCTCAACCCCCGGGACTTCTTTTTTCTTTAACAAACCACCATCAAATCATGAGCTTAAACTAGTCTAAGGTGGTATGTAAGAAACAAAACAGTCAGAGTGTGTCTTATAACAGCACATCCCGAAGTGCTTTTTCTCCCTTATACCACAGCCACTGGCAAACGATTTCATTTTAATTCATTAGAACAATTTTCACTTTCTTGAAATTAACAGGAGAAAGAAAAGCAGCTTGTCATGGTACTGAGAAGCCAAAAAGAGTAAAGACTTTCCTGTGACTGCTGAGAGTGGAGACTCCTTCCATAAATTCTAACCTTACACCTTAATATCGTTTCTATAGAAACGATCACATATCAGAACGAGTGCATTAATACAACCCTGTGACTTACAGCTGCCCCACTGTCAGACCAATCAGAATTGCAAATTCAACAGCGCTGAGATAGAAACAAAGTTTAACTTTCTGGATTTAAAGGGCATCTCGTGTTACAGGTGGCTCTCTGACCGGTCACTGCAATGAAATGAGCAGCAGCTGGAGGATCAGCAGTCTTTCCCCTGCGTTTCTTAGGCATGAAGGCCAGCGCACAGAGCGGAAATAGACCGAGCTCTCCGCCGGGGTGTACAGTGAAGCACAGCTGACGTTACGCTGCTCACAGGAACATGGCCCCGAGCGATCAGAATGAGCTCGAACGTCTTGCCAGAGCAAGCAGCTCCACTCCCTAAGATTTGACTCGAGGTGTGACCCAGTAGCAATTAACTACCTCGTCATCTACTAGAGGCTATGACGAGGTCTCTCAAGTCAGCAAAAAGAGTGCAATACATATTTTTGGAAGCTTCTATACAGAGAGCAATTTAAAAATATCTTTACATGCCCATATAAGGCAAGAAAAAAAAAAAAAACAAACTTTGAGGCCAACGTAGACACTATGCCAGCATGCCTCTTTAATTCAATTCAATTCAATTCAATTCAATTCAATTTATATAGCTCTTGACCATGGACATTGTCTCAAAGCAGCTTTAAAGAAATCCGTATATAGATTTATCCCTAATGAGCAAGCCAGAGCCTACTCCCTGAGATGCCATGATGAATAAATCAGGAACCAGGCTCGACTGATTATAAATAATTTCTCCTCTATAACTGTAAACTGTACAATTAAATCGTGATAAGTGTGTCGAAAGGAACATCAGTATTAGCATCAGGGTCATTTCTGATTTTATCAGAGTTTTAACTTTAAGTCTTCAGCATCAAAGTGACATTACGTGTTCATGTATTCAATGATGGAGGTTTGAGTGCAAAATGTTTTTTTTAGCAAGTACATCCACAGACATCTTTAGGCCATTCTTCACTATCGAAAGATTAAAGAGGTGAACTTTCTTGTCAGTTAAAATGGCAAGTCATGAGTTGTAGAGGTGGGCGACATGACAAAAATAACGTATTGAAAATCATGAGGACATTTCTCAAGTGTCTACAAAAACACAATATGTTTTTAAACATTATAAAAACCAGGTGTTTCAAATCAGCTTGTAATTGTCACAAAAATTGAAACGTTCATGAAGCTCCGCCCCCAGGATCTACGATGGCCAGTATAATAGTGTGTCTATAAAAGCCAAACGTTTTTTTCCCTCAGTCACATAATACACTTGTGCTGAGGCCATGGTTTCCCCCTTCGTATTGTATCATGTTTTACATATCCTGCAGTTTATCTGTACAAGTAAGACATTTTTAAAAACAACTATTGCACCTTTAAGCGCATTACAGAGCTGATATTGTAGAGTGATATTTCACAATGATGCATTCCAAAGCAGTGAATCCACATATATGTCAAGACAAAGTCATTTTTAGGCTGCAAGCCCTTTTTGTTTGTGTGTGTGTGTGTGTGTGTGTGTGTGTGTGTGTGTGTGTGTGTGTCTTCAGCTCTGAGACCAAGTTACTGCATCCCTGCAAACACTCCAGGGACTACATTCAGATATTCCCAAAGGACAGTTTTTTTGTATACTGTTATTCATACGAAGCTACAAACCTAGCTACAATATCCCAAGCTTATTCTTACAATAACAAAACCACCGATATTTCATATTACGACTGAATAAAATTCATACAGAATGTAAATTCAGCACATATTCCCCGACTCTCCACTTCATCATCATGATTAAACTCTCGTGTTGTGTTCATTATTTATACTAACGTAAACATACTCTATGGGCCAGTAGAGTTTTAGCTATAAATCATTTAATACACAAAAGGAAATTATTTTCACCTCATTGGCATGTGGTGAACAGTTGGCTCCAGAATTATTGGCACCATTAAGGAAAATAAATACAAATGAACATATAAATCATAAAACACAAAAAAAAGTTCCCATGTAAGGCAGTTTTGTTGAATGCTAACACTGGTTTCAATATTATTATTATTTAATGGGGTGTAACGTTCGGACGATTTGGACTGATGAGCTGGGGGTTTGTGGTAAATGCTGGGGAAGAACCACATACGGGTGCGACTGTCGGGTGTCTACAAACTTTTGGTCATATAGCGGACATCATCTTCGGTTTTTTAACAAAGGTTTAAATCCGAAGATGGCTGTTGTTGACACAGATTCTGTGTCCTGCAACCCTTTCTGTATTGAATGGACTCATTGTCATGTTGAAAGATCCAACTATGACCGAGTCTTAACCTCCTGAAGAGGCAGCCATGTTAAAATATTTACGCTAAAATATCCTGATACTTAAAGGTATTATGGATGACATCAATCTTGACCACATTAAACCAGCGGTCACAAGACAGCCCCCGTGATCCACCGCCATATTTTACAGTGGTTTTGGGGGATTTTCTTTTTTTTTTCCAATTCTTGTTCAAAGTGAAGCCATTACCTTCCTTAAGTTGCTTATTATAAGAGATGTACATTATATCATCTCGGTTACAAGCAGTCGTCGATAGATATGTCTTATTAAAACATAAATCTTGCATTTCTTGGAGTTTTTGTGGAGCAGAATGCTTTAGTCAGTATCAGATTTAAGTTTAATGCACAATACTGGGGGAAATTGTTAATGTTAAGAACTGTCAAAATTCATTTCAGAAGAAAAGAAAGAAAAAACTCTGAATCAAGTTAAATTTTTTTAATTTCTTTAAATGTAATAAATCTATTTAACTTCCATCTATTTAACTGAATTCAAAAAATCAATGTTAAAATAATTTAAAAAATCTGAATCAAGTTAAATTTATTCATATCCATACTGTATAATGTAATTAATTTATTTAACTTACTAGAAATGAAATCTAATTCAAGTTTTAAAGTCCAAAAATAATTATAAAAAAAAAAAAAAAAAAAAAGAAAAGTATAAAAATCTGCTGCAAAAGCCAAATGAGGACAAGAGGACGAGGCTCTCGGGGAAACATCAGAGATCTTGGATGCGATCAAACACGCTTTGAGCCAAGTTTCTCTAAAGTACAGCAGAACAGCTTCCTCTGCACAGCTGACAAGTCGAGATGGATCGCAAAGGAAGTGCGCAAGTACAAACAGTGCTTTTAAACTCATAATGCAGCCTACAGCTGGACAGGCGATAAAGCGATACGCTGCTTATCGCGACAGCTTTCAAAGATTAAGATAGGGACTTATTACTAATATTAGTCTTAAATAATTAGTTCGGCTGGTCATATTTGGCCTTCGCGATCAAAAGTTCATTAACTACTGAAGCATATGAGTAATGTCTTGCGATGTCACGTTAAACTATACATACTGATTTTTTTTTTTTTTTAATAAAAGATCAAGTTTTTAAACAATTCTTGTTACCTCGCTGTTAGAAGAAAATGGCATATACACATTAGATTCTTAAAGAGGCTATATTATAAAAAAAAACAGCTTTTTTTTGTATTATGGATGTTTATAAACTCTAAAGTTGCACTCTCTCTAAGAAAATACAAACTCGGTACCTAACTTAAGATGTAATATGAATTCTTCCTATTTTTACAAATCGTTCCGAATCACAGACTCTTAATGTCAGAGAAACATCTACATTCTAGTGCTAGACACTATCGATAAATATTGATACACATAATATCGATATTAAGATCATTCACATCACAGTACACTTTTTGGAGATACTGCGGGAACCGCGATAAGCTTTTACACCATGCTATAATTCCAAACTGACCAAAAGTAGCTGATCTGAAGTTAAAGTTTTGTACTGTTTTGATTTTTTTTTTTTTAAATGAACAAGTTCGGATCTTTAAGATTGTACAACTGTAAACCTTTACATAATTTATTATTCTGAACTTTATTCCTCATTGTCAGTGTTGAATCATTTATTTGTAAGTAGGTATCAAACTCAGCTTTTCAGTCCTTTTTAAATGCAACACTACTGCTTTGGTGTCAACTTACATATTATAATAGATATCACGTACTGTAGAAATGTTTTGCGCTACAAAAGGGTCATGATGTGGTGTGATTTTTTTGTCATATTGTCCACCGTTGCTATATACCGTACTTTACTGTGATTCGCCTTTAGTTTGTACTTTGGGGGAGAAAAAAAAAAAAAAAAAAAAAAAAGTTGCACACATTTGTGCTGAGTTAATACTAGCTAGCAAACTTCAAATTAAGACAAACTGACAAGTTAAAAAAAAAAAAAAAAAAAAAGTGTGAATGGAAAGAAGCAAATGAATGTCTTCATGCGGGTAAAGTGAGATCCTTCACTTGGTACTAAAATCTCTGAACATTTCTCTCACGGAGAAACAAGTAAAGCTCAACATAAATGCATAGAAACAAGTGGAACTAGACATTAACGTCGTAGAAACGAGTTGAACCAACAGAAGGGAAGATGCTGAAGAAAATCAGTTTCGATCAATCGACCTTGCTGTGACCTTGACCCTGTGTGGATAGAGTTCAAAATGTAATCAGTTCATCTGCTGGTTTCAGCGATAACTTCATATTTCTACAAACATTCAACCATCCGTTCTAGAGATATGGCGCTAATGGGAATCTAGGGCAGACACACGGACGAGCCTGACGTGGAGGCGTAGCGGCGTCGGTGTGAAGGAAGAAGTGATGAGTAGTGATGAGAAACCGGTAACTCTATCATTAAAACGTGGCACCGCACGTCACTGCTTACATCGAGCAGCCGTGTTTTTGCACCATAACCTGCCTCCACAATTTCAACCGGTGATTACGCAGAACTATTCACAGTTTCATTTTTTGGCAATAACATGCTTGTGAAATCAAATAGGTGTAGAGATTTCTGTAGGAGTCTCTTGGGATTGCAGACACAAGTGTATAAAACTAAACCAAAATTGTGTTTTGTAGATATTCTTATTTTACTTTTACAGGAAAAAAAAACAAATGACTGACATTCTGTACTTGTCCAATTTCATCCGGTCAGATGCCCTCTAGAGGATATTGTCCCGCCCCATTAAACACACTGTTAGTGTCGCTCTAGAGTAGCTGATAGCTAGCAGAGTAGCATGAGTAATAGCTTCTCACACATAAATTTCAGTTGGAGTTGAATGTCCGAGACATGGTGATCTCGGAAAACCACACACGACTCAAGTCTCAAAGGACATCGATCAAGCCATCGGTATGCCCACTGACTTCCTTTTCTCCCTCTCTGATTTTCTCCCTAATTTAGTCTTGGCCAACTCTCACACCAGTTACCAACCTGGGGAGGTGAAGGCAATCACATGCTTCCTCCAAGTCACGTGAAGCCAGCCAACCACATCTTTTCAATTTGCTGCTCCTGCTGAGTCACAGGGCAGCGTAACACACACGGAGGAAAGCGCTATCCGCCCCCTTCTGCATACGTGATTCACAAACCCCTACGATTGACAGAATGATTGTAGCATTGTCAGGATTCAAACTTGTGATTTCCATACAATAGGGATTTTTTTTTTTTGATGAAGATCTGTTATCGTATAGAATCAAATAATGGCTATTTCATGAGCACTTTTTTGGTTGAATTTCTGTCTGCTTGAAAATAGGCATTGGTGAAAACGTGTGTGTGTGTGTGTGTGTGTGTGTGTGTGTGTGTGTGTGTGTTTGTGGGTCAGAGTGTGAACGAGGCTGTTGTGGCACAAGTCCTTACAAGCAACACTGAATAATCAATCATTCAGCACACTTCTTTTCAGGTTTGGAACAACGTCATCATGTTACAAAACAGCGATTTAAAGCAACAAGAATCTGTTTGCTTGTGCTGACATGAAACCTGGTCCTCACGTCACTGGATCACTGTATCAGAGCAGGTTAATGCCACCTCACTGACCCCGAATCCTACAGCTGAAACATCTCCAATCTCCTGCAGCTCTCTCAGGATATTTCTCCGGCTTACACAAATACAGCTGAAGAGCAAAAACCATGATCTGGGACTTACATGAGTCAGCTAATGAATATTAATGAATATCAGCGGTCTGCTCATGAATATTAATGGATAGGCCTAATTTTCAGAGTAAGAATCACTTGAGATGTGTTTTATATAAATTTAAATTTAATATAAAAATTCCTGCAGATACTGAAATCTAGAAGGGACGACACAGGATAGACCGTGCAGTTGCACGAAAATAATGCTCGCTGGGGTGTTCCACTTATACCACTTATACCACAGCGATCTGTGAGACAAGTTAGTTCCTGTTTTCACTTAAGTTATAGCCACGATGAACAATTGTTCCCTCACCAGCCCCTCCCTCCCTCCCTCCCTCTCTCATTCAAAAAAATGAAGATTGTCATTTTACTGAGAAATCAGAAACTGTAAACTCCTGTCCTAAAGACTTTCCCATCCTGGGAAACTTTCCAAAGCACTGTGACTGTTACAAAGTTAAATAAATGTCTCCTAAGAAGAAGAAGAAGAAGAAAAAAAAAAACACTTCACCACATCAACGATTATAAGTTTTACTTTGCTAAACATGTTTTTTCAAATCTGTTTATTATTAGTATCAGTTAAACACAAGTCCCTGTGTATGAGCTGTTACTACAGAAACAATAATATATAGTACTGTGCAAAAAGTCTTAGGCACATGCAAAGAAATGCTGTAGAGCAAAGCTGTCTTTAAAAATAATGAAATTAAATGTTTCTACATTAAAAAAAATATAATATAAACAGCAGTATACAGTAAAAATTGAAACAGGGTCAATATTTGGTATGACGACCTTTTGCAATCAATCAATCAATNAATAGGGTGTCCATGTCCGAGCTGCTGATATACAAAACACTACCTGACCAATCAAATTCGAGAATTCAACTGCGCTGTGGTGTAAAGAATCCTTAATTACTTGGTATGAAGCTTAAACTATGAGAACATAAAAAGAACTGAACTACAGCTAGGGTTTCAACAAATAATCAAACAAAATCGATAATTTCTGATAACAGTTTAAACAGTTCAGTCCATCGAAAATTATTCAAATTCTCGTCCAAACACAGCAAGCAAAGTGAATCCAGCTTTTATTCTGAATTTGTCTGGTTGGATTGAAACCGTTGGGAAGACTAATCCACATGAACTTCACATAATCTAAAGAAGACTAAAAATAAACAAATTTAAAAACCATATAATTGTTGATATGTTGAGGCTTTCTACAAGGAGGTGGTTACTTAGCATTTACGGAAGGAGTCTCCAGTGCCTGCGCTTTGCAACAGTACGCTTTCTGCTAGGAGAAGGTCTTCAGGATGAAGGAGTTATGGTTTGTGGTTTCTCAGGAAAATGACTTTGTTTTCAGAGTTATTAACATCAACAGAAAGAAAAAAGAAAAAAAAAAGGGATGGTGAGGAAATGACTGGAATGATAACAGGAAATAAGTTGTTTTGTGGACAGTCCACAATCTCAAATGTTAACCATAAATAGATAAAAAGTGTGTCAATCATAAATATGCTTAAAAAAAGTGGAATGTAGAAGGATTATTTTCCAGGAATGTACTGCTCCTGGAAAATAATCAACTTTAGGGTTGGGACATCCCAGTAACATCGCATAGTTTATCAATTCCCTACAACAACACAAGGTGAATCGTTGTATTAGTAAATTAATTAATAAAAGTAATTGGTGTTAAATTGTTTGCTAAATTAATTTAGTGGACAAACCTATCATCTGTTCAGGTCAATACACTCCCTTAAGGAGAGTATGATGTTAATTACATCATTATGTATCAATTTTAATAACAGAGAATAACTTTTTTTTTTTTTTTTACCTTTGTCCTCATTTCCCTTTTAAAATTGAATTTTCAGTTCAAATCTATTTAAATAATTGTCCTTGCTGGTAATGTTAATTACTTAAACCCGGCTCTTTTGTACTACTCTCGTCCTACTATCGTACCCGACAGTTATCTGTACTGAACCATGTCACCGAGTTAAAAGTTTAAACTTTAACACTCCTAAGCAGGTGCTTTACGAGGCCAGTAAATCACAAACTCGCTCTATAGAGCCAGTGATGTGGTTTTAATGAGTGAGTGAACAGGGACAGGGAGACAGACACCTCGACCGGGTCTGATGTCGTAATATCACTCAGCACCTGGGCTCTGTTCCAGCTGTTTCCGACAAAAAACCCTACAGCACTCTGGACTTCCGCCATGATATTTCAGTCGCTGACGCTTCTCTGATGTATTCTGCTCTTACAGTAACACGGGAAGAAGACATCACCGAGGCCGTGAGTCATTTCTCGAGAGGTTTTGATAGCTTGTGTGTTTCATCTTGTTGCGAAATAAAAGGAAATAGACTGAGAGTGATAAATGGTGGGTGTCACTGCATATTTGAAGTAGAATTTAAGTTGCGTGTAACCAGCGATCGCGAAAAAAAAAAGAAAAAAAAAAAAAGATGCGATGTTTATGTTAAATTTATTTTTGGGTTAGGTCAAGCTCGTTGTCTAAATATAAATATAGATGCCACAGTCATGAGCTCCATACTACAGTTGATATAAAATCAGATATAAAAGCCCAAGACCTAAACAATGCCAGCAATCAATCAATCAATCAATCAATCCATTCTACTACATGTCATTGTCCATCATTCACTGTGCTGTGTTTAGGTGCACAGGTTCATATACATTATTATAAAAATGCCAATAAATATGCAATTTAAAAAAATAATAAATTGTGTGTAATTAAGCTCATGTAATAATAAAAATAAAAATCAGAGTACACCGAATTTATTAGCGCTATGTAAGGAATAACACACTGTTGCGCTGTTGTAAGAATGATGTGGCGTGATGAAGCAGTGTCACTCCTAGAATTTTTAAATTTATTCAAAAATGACTTTGCATACTTTTTATCTAATTACAGTTACATTGAACGTTGCCGAATGCCCACGAAACAAGTTAGCTCCGTTGTTACTGAAGGTGGTGACTCGGCTGCCGGCGAGCATGCTAAACAATCTGAGACCTCCGACATGCAATTTTAAATAAAAAAAAAAAGGAATTCTGTCTGTGGCGGTATTAGAAGAAGCCTTTGTGTGTCACATATACATTACAGCACAGTGAAATTCTTTTCTTCGAATATCCCTTGTTAGGAATTCGCAGTGTCAGCTGTGAAAGCGGAGAGGGTTAAGGGCCTTGCTCAAGGGCCCAACAGTGGCAGCTTGGTGGTGGTGATGGAGCTTGAATTACATTGAAACAAACAGATGATTGACCTGAATGAGCAATTCACTACACTGCAAAGACAAAACATCTAGCTTTCAGGATAAACTTAACACGGAGTAAGTAAGTAAGTAAGTGAGTAAGTAAGTGTAACCTAACCATGATGCCTTGCTCTTTCTGTATTTGACAATCTGCCATGATCTCAGTGAAGGCAGTGTGCTTAATGGAGAATGTGCATCCCGTCTATTCTCAGCGTGGCTACATTTAGAGGCTGAACAATTTCTAAATCAGACTACAGCTCCACTCACTCCAACGTACAGTGTTTTCTGATCGACACACAAACTGTGCACTTTCAGGGGCAGAATCTAAGCTGTGTAGAGCGGGGGTTCCCTAACATGGGGTCGCTTGCAAGAGAAAAAAAAACACAAAATCTCCTCTTTTGTTTCATTCGATTATTTTACAAATTAATATTAAAAATATCAGATTTTGTGCGATAATATTCTGAAATTATCTGGGAGTCATTCAGACAAGCTATGTTTAAATTAATAGGGTGCTTTTTTTAATTAATTTAAATGGCCATATTTAAATTAATAAGATCACTTTAATCTTTTCCCTATCCCAAAACTGCACTAGCGTAGTTTAGAAATAAAAATGGACAAATTTCACCGTCCATCTACCTCCGTTAAACAAACTATTATAGATAGTGTTTGAATTTTAAAAACCTCTCATGCAGCCTTTACACCTACCAAAAGGTTTGTGTTGCATAACAGCCTTCTGGATTTTCTAAATATCTAGTAAAAAAACCTTTGAACAGAGAGACACGGCTCATGACAAAAATCCCAACAATGGCGGAAAATGTTTAAGAGAGACAGAGCTCGTCAGTGTGTTTAACATCGCTGTGCTTTAAATCATTAAACGTTACACGGTTCAACTTGGAAACCTGATAGACAGGGATGTTTTGGCTCTGACAGGCCATCTAGTTAATCATACTTTTAAATCTTCTGGTTGTACCCAAGACACGCAACGAGTGTATGAACAATGCCACACGCGGGGCCACCGATTCAAATATCAACCACCCCGGCATGGATTATTTTCCTATAACAACACAACACTTCCCACTAGACTGGTACGTCGGGGCAAGGAATATTCCTTTGGTTTTTAAAAGTTAGTCACGTTACACATATGTATGTTACTGACACGTAATAAAATGTAAAATGTATAAAGAACAGTAGCTGTATATTACAAATGTGAAATTTGAAAAGATAACGTGGGGTGATGGAAAATTTATTATGTCTATTGGTTTCCTTTTCTCAAAAAGGTTTGGCACACCAGCGTAGACGATATTCGCATTTCTGCCAAATGGGTAAAAAGAGCACGGCTGACATACCGTTGTCGAGTTGTTGGGGCTCTGTGCTGACTTGATTGAGCTTGTCGGCTCGACAGCCACCAAGCAAACATAAGCAGACGATCCACAAAGCTGCCAGTTTGCTGAAATCCATAGCGAGACGTCTGGTTTGATCTGCGGAGGAGAAATGGTTAGAGCGGATTGAATTTAAATGCCATTTCTGCCGAGCCACATTGTCAGACAGTTGTTGTGGCATAAAACTGACTGACATTTCGCTACAAAAAGTTCACTTCGCTACCAGAAAGATTCGAGCCGGCTTCAACTGAACTAACCTCTCATTACTAAATGAGACAAGCAAAGGAAAATAATCAGTGACGGGATGGTGTCGAGAGGTGGAGTTAAATATTCTCCTTAAAACATCACGTTCCTGACAAGTTTTATTCCTCTTCTACCGCTGCATTAAATTCTTTATTTATGAAAGAACGTGTACTTTTTTAAAATCCATTTATAGTTACGTTTAATGCTGTGGAAGGTCTTAAACGATGGTCAGAGATGCTGTTGTAGAAAAGCAATCTTTTGAAAGCAGGGGAAGGAAACCTTTGGCTTTATCCACCACGATTTTATTGGTTTACCAGAAGATTACAGACAAATGTGAACAGTACTGATGAATCGTGTAGAATCTGAATAAAGTCTAGGAATAATGGAAATAAATAATGGAAGCTGGTTACAAGTCAGTTGTAGCTGTAACTGCTATTATTAGCATTTAGCCAGGTTTTTAAAGCTTAAGTTAAAGGTCACAAGCACTGAAGTCGTGACTTAAATAAACATAAGGAGTTATTAGCCATAACTAAGTTTTATTATTATTATTTTTTTTAATAAAATTAGCTCATCTACACATGCACATGCTTGTGCTCTTTGAATTCTTGTATAGCGATGTTGCCCTGATGAAATACATGCTGTATTTGTAAAAATCTATTAATCGAACTTGTGTATATTTACTTACCAACAGATGTCGATTGGGTTTTCCTCAGGATGTTCAAGGTGTGGTAAAAGGAACAGTGTGTAATAACTAAATAAATAGCATTTTTATATATTTAATATGCCGAGTATGTTATTCCATGACAGCGATATCAATAAACTACTTTACATTTAGGAATAATTGTGTTACATCTTCTAACGTTCGGACCCAAAGTTGGTTATTTTTCTCTGACAAAATGTTCCAAAGTATTTTATTCCTCTCATACCACAGCAATATGCTGATTTACTTATTAAAGTACAACATGTACGTTTTATCCATTTATAGTTACCTTTAATGGTCTGGAAGGTCTGGAACTACTGCTAAGACTGCTGTTATAGGAAATTAATCAACATCTTTTAGTCAGAATCATATAATGGCATTTAGGGCCTTGGTATAAAAAACAAAAATACAACATTTCAAGAACAAAAGTTGCAAAATTTCAAGAATAAAGTCGGAACATTAAAAAGAAAAGGCAAAATATTTCAAGAATAGAGTCGAAATATTTAGAGAATAAAGTACTATTTTTTTCGAGAATAAAGTCGTAATAAAATCGTGATCATACCATACATACCGTGATATGATATTTTTGTCAAATCGTCTACCTCTTCGTCAAACTGAAGTAATCAGAGATTTTCTTTCCCCCAGAAACAACGTGATAGCAAAATAACTTTATATTTATAGAAAAATATTTTCCCCCTCAAACAACTCTATTATTATTTTTTTTTAATGCTTATGTAATATTATACCGCATATCCACCTGTGAGGTGATTAGTTGGCAAGCTAGCAAGGTTAGCTTAGCTATCTGTCCTGCTATTCCTTCAGTTCAAAGCTAGTAATACCTTCGGTGTCATTAGATAAACTTTGCGTCTTCTTTCTTTAAAAAATG
This sequence comes from Pangasius elongatus, assembly GCA_033441825.1. NCBI lineage: Eukaryota > Metazoa > Chordata > Actinopteri > Siluriformes > Pangasiidae > Pangasius > Pangasius elongatus. The sequence continues at coordinate 19,982,322 of JAKKZN010000014.1, read as the reverse complement.
TATTACACATAAATGGCAAGTCTTTTAGTTAATTGAGGTTTAATGATAAACATTGAAAACATTCAGAAACAGAATCAAGGTATCACTCAGTGACATATCACGACATTTAACGTTAAGCTAGCCATGCTAATAGAAAAACGCCATGACACAAAGTTGTGTTGCCAAATAGTGCGACTTTTATATTCTGCGTGCACAATTTAAATCACGTTGGATTGATTGTAATTTTTTTGTAAATGAATTGTAATGTAATAGAGTTTAATTTTAGCACGATTTAGTGTCAATTTTGTATATTTTAAACTGTGACTAGGATTTGTTTAAATCGCTTTAAACCGTGACAAGGAGGAATTAACTGCATTCAATCTGGCAACCCTGACCTTCACGCGCTAACTCGCGATTTTAGCACCAACCGTCATATTTTTTTAAAATAACTGACAGTAAGTATGCAGTAAATATGCATAGCAAAGAAAGCTAACAGATTAAAATGGATAAAATTACGCAGTTAGGCAGGTAGATTGTATTAAAAACCGTGTCTTGCGTTAACAAAGAGAAAAAGAGTGACACTTTTAGACGAAATGGATAGTATTTGTATAAAGAAAAATGAAAATAATAACAATAAGTGTGATACCTCAGGTTTGCGTCGACTTTTTGAGATGTATTAAAAAAAAAAAAAAAAAAATCACAGGATCCTTTATGTCCTATTCCAGCTCCAGGGAGAGTCCTGACCGCAGTTCTCCATTGAGACACCCTGCAAACACAGCTGACAGCCTGGACGCTTGTTATAGTCACTAGAACCAGTATTCCTGGTTATTTAATTCAGAAATAAGAGATAAGCTCAGCTCGTCGCTTGGTACAGGTCAGTGTAGCGGAGTGAGCTGTCTGTGCTCGGCTCTGCTCAGCTCAGCTCAGCTCAGCTCAGCTCGACCTGCATTGCAATGGATCAGTACGGAGTGCCTGTACACCAGCCAACAGAGGGCTGGAGGGAAAAGCTTCTCACCAGCTAACCTCAGGAAATTACAAGACAGACGTGTGCTAATCCTTTTAATAAATCCCTCAGACATCCAAATTTCAGCGTGCACTGAAAGACAGGCTGTAGCTGGCTGTGTTATCGGTCCTCTTTCCCCCTCACACTCGCCCCCGCTTCCTTACTCCTCACTAGCACGCTTTTTTGAAAGACTGCAGACAGGGTTGCCAGATCTTTCATTACAAAAAACTCAAATTAAACCATAAAACCAGATCCGTACACTCTAAAAAAATGTTATATTCAATTATTATTAATATATATACGGCATAATAAATCATGTAGTGCGCTTTAATTGCTCCAGAAACTAGTAACAAACCTTTAGTCATTAATTGTGATGTGTGGTTAGCGAAAGAGTCGCTCCCTGAGTCGGCTCATCGAGTCGGCTCCTTCATTCGGCTCATCGAGTCGGCACTAGTAGGTGAATCAGAGCCGACTCACATAGTGTATATGAACAATAGCATCACCCTACATCTACAGTAGCAAGCGACAAGCAGCTGTTCATTTTCTAAATACAATAAGAAACAGAGTCCAAAAGCATCAGCCCAACAAATGTCATCTGAGCTCAGATTTTCTCAATTCTATGCAAATTAGTCTCCATTGATTCATTGGCCCAAACCTATTGCCCCCGTGGCCAATGGATAAGTCACTGGCCTCGTAAGCCAGCAGTTATGGGTTTAAGTCCCATCTAGGGTGAAGAGTTAGCAGTGTGGCACAGCAGAAGTGTGCTGGGCCCATAACCCAGAGGTCAATGGATCAAAACCAAACCTATGGCACATGTAGTCCAACATTTCTTCAGTTTCCCATTGTTGGATTACAAATTTATAAAATGTTAAAACTAGGTTGTGCCCATTGTGTTTTACATTTTGAGGTAAAGATGATAT
>JAKKZN010000014.1:19936267-19950416 GCA_033441825.1 Pangasius elongatus | reverse complement strand
GACACAAGAACATTTTATGGGTGGAAGGAACAAGATCGAGCAGTTAGGGTCATTCCCTCTGACAGTGAGGACAGTGAGCTTGAGAAGAGTGACAATGAGGCGAGTGAGCTTGAGGACAGTCAGGAAGACTGGATCCCTGAATCAGGTTTGAGAGACAGTTTGGAGGTCAGGGGTCAGTTAGGGATCAGTCAGCAAAGGTGTGTGTGTGTGTGTGTGTGTGTGTGTGTGTGTGTGTGTGTTTGTTTGCATACATGTCATATGATGAAGGGTGTATGACACATACAAGCTTTCTTTTTTTAGGAGAATGCCTGTCTGTTGACGATGAGACTGAGTCTGAGGATGAAGATGTAGCAGAGATCGATGTTCCATGCCTACCTTGGTGGAGAACACCCCACAATGTATGCTTCCTTGCTTACCCAGAATGGCACGGCCTGGTTCCAAGATCTGAAACCATCATGTCCCCCCTCCAGTACTTCAAGCAGTTTTTCTCTGAAGACATTCTGGAAGTTATTGTAGAGCAGACAAATCTTAATGCAATACAATGTGATGCATACAACTCACTTAACCTCACTGTAAAAGAATTGGCGCAATTCCTGGGTATTGCGGTGTACGTGTCATTGTTTGGTTTACCAGGCACCCGCATGTTTTGGAACAAAGCCTGCCGAGTTTTCCAAGTAGCTGACACCATGACACTGAATAGATGGGAGGCCATCAAAAAATACCTGCACTTCATTAACAATAAAGAGAGACAGGAGGATAATGATGATCCACTCACTGGTCACTCATCTAACCTCAAAATTGATGTCAATTCCAATGAGTGAGAACCTGGCTGTTGATGAGTAGATGGTCCCATTCAAGGGAAGAAATAGACTGAAACAATATCTGCCATCTAAACCAAAGAAATGGGGCTACAAGATATTCATCTTGGCTGGCTCTGATGGTGTCCCACACAAGTTAAAAATCTACATGGGGAGAGTTGTACAACCCCCCGCGCTAGGAGCAAGTGGCAACGTTGTCCTCCGCCTGGCCCAGCCTATACCCAAGCAAATGAACTACAAGCTGTTTTTTGACAATTGGTTTACCAGTGTCCCTCTTGTACTTACACTAGCTCAGCAGGGAATTCACTGCACTGGTACTGTTCGTGGCAACAGATTACCAGGTGTCAACTTGATGTGTGATGCTGAGCTGAAGAGAGCAGGACGTGCATCTTTTGAACAGAAGATGGCTATGGTTGGAGAAACGACTTTGTATGTTGTAAAATGATATGATAATCGCTCAGTGACCCTTCTCAGTGATTATGCTGGAGCCCACCCAGTCATTGAGGATGACAGGTGGGATCACAAGTGCAAGATGATCACCGAAGTCCCCTGCCCTGCTGTGGTGAAAGAATACAATAGGAATATGGGTGGTGTGGATCTGCTTGATTCACTTATTGCACTGTACCGGAAAACAAAATCGGATCAAAGAAGTGGTATCCCCGGTTGGTGTTCCACTTACTGGATATGATCATCGTGACCACCTGGCTGCTCTACCAAAGAGATTGTGAAGGCACTGGCATGAGAAAGAATGAACATATGAAGCTGTATACCTTCAAGTTATACATCGCTGAATGCCTTTGCAAAAGTAGAAGCAGCCTGGAGCGCAAGAAAGGCCGTCCCTGTTCCACAATTGCTGAGTATGAGGAAAAAAGGAGAAAAGGACCCGCTGCTCCAATTCCAGTGCCTGGATGCCACAGCCCACTGGATGATTATGGCTGAAAAGAAGGGCAGATGCAAGGTACCAGGGTGCACAGGTACACCAAAAGCCAAATGCCAGAAGTGTGATGTCCACCTCTGTTTTACATCCACCAGCAACTGCTTTCCGAGATTTCACACAGAATAGGAAATCAGAGAAGATCAGAGGAGAAGATCAAAAAGATAAGCACTGATTCAAACAACAACCAGTAACACACACACACACAGTCATTTGGACATTGTTTATATGTTAGAATGAATAAATGAAATGTTAGAAACCGTTATACAAGAGGTGTTGGTTATAATAAGTATTAGTTTGTTTATTTGATTGTTTGATGTTTGAGATGGTTTAGAACCATTTGTGGTTAATGTTTGTCAAAATATAACTTTTTCTAGTACATATATTGCTTGTTGTCCTTATTTGATTTATACAGAAAACCTTGGTGTTTCAGTATCCTCATAGCACATTTTTGCCCTAAAGCAACAAACCAATATCTGGTTTAGGGTTGGGTGGGGAACACATTTTATGATGGATATGTTATCAGGGACCCCTAAGCTTTCAAAAAATGGGGTTAATTATTTTTTTCCCCAAAAAATGAAAATTCATGCCATAGGATACAAATATTTTAGGTCACTGTGTGGATGCCCATGTGGTGACAGTGAGCACCATCACCTCAGAGGTGTTCAGTTTGTGGGTTTCATGATGTTTTAGCACTTTCACTGAATTATTTGTAAACATATTATCAGCTTGTTTTAGGCAAGTAAGCATAGCTGTCATAAAATAAAACAATTTGCCATGTTAAATGTCTTAACCCATATTTTATTATATTATTACTTTTTTCCAGGCCTTGAAGCTACTATGGAGGAAGACACATCTCTTACTCATTCAAATTTAACACATTTCATGGCAGTTCTGACCATGGAATCATTGGGCATACCACCATCCACTGTTTTTTCTGCATTAATTTTTGGCATCATAGCATACTGTTTAATTTTGTTGTTCCACTCCATGCTACTTGTGACTATTGTTGTCAGAAGGAATCTGCATAAGCCTATGTACATACTGCTGTTTAATTTGTCCATATGTGACATTATAGGAGCTACAGGTTTTTACCCTCAGCTGATTTGTAGTATACTTTCTCAGAGCACAGAAATATCCTATGCTGCCTGTGCTGCCTTACAAGGCATGCTTCTTCACCTCTATGGGACTGGATCTCTTTTATTTCTCACTGTTATCTTATGACAGATACATTGCCATTTGCAAGCCTTTGAGATACCACAGTCTGATGACACGAGGTACCTTGGTGAAATTTATTTGCATGGCCTGGTCTGTAAATTTTGCTATGATTGGGGCTTTATTTGTGCTCACAATAAGCAAAGAAATCTGCAGGACAAACATAGTGGATACATACTGCAATAATCCCTCTTTAATGAAGCTAAGCTGTGAGGATATGAGAGTGTTTAATTACTATGGCCTGGTTATTATAGCTCTTGTACAAGGCTTTTCCATACTGATGGTATCGATAACATATCAAAATCCTACTTACCTGTCTTTCTACAAAACAGTCAAAATCTGTAAGTAAGGCAATGCAAACCTGTGGGACACATTTAGTTGTTTTTCTGAGTTTTGAGTAGAGTAAGAGTTATCCACATTTGTTTGCTCCTGAGGTACAGTAATGATCTATCACTGGCCCTTGAGGTAGGTCCTTAACTTTTAGCTGCTTTAGGGATGTTGCATCATAGCAAACCCTGCACTAAGGTTTGGGGTGGCTCACCTCTAGCCTTATGTGCCAGGAATGCTCTTTGGAGCTGCTACCAACAGTCCCTATAAAGAAAAGTGCAGATTACAGAATCAACAAAACCAGCATGGCAAACTGTACTGGCCATGCTGTGCCTGGTTCTGATGCATGCAAAGATGTTGTCAACCTCACATGAGTACTAGACAGGGAAACTGATGCCATCAGGCAACTAGCAGGCACCTGTGCACCTCAAATTCACCTCCTGCTGGCCCTATGCAGAACCCTCCCACCATTGAAGGACCCCATGGAGCCCCACAGGAATTACATCAGTTCAGTGAGTCCAGATGACAGTGTTGCAGGGATACAAGCTCCAGTTCTGCTGTCGGTCCAAAAGTGTGACATGAAATGTAGATTAAGAATAAGTATGGCAGTTTATATCTGACTTTATATTTGGTACATATGTTATAGTTGTTAAATGCAATTCATTCTGTGGAACCACAAGGCTAGTTCATGTTGGCTGATCTGCGCAACGCAGAACACATAAGCTTTTTGAGATGTGCCTTCCAAGCACAGACATTTCAGTTCAAGGTGAGTAACTGACCTTTCTCTAGGATCACTGGTCTCTTCAAAGACTATGCAGACTAAATGTCTCCTCTGTCAGCCAGAGGATACTGCTATATTTGGGTTATTATGTCCAGTACATTCCCACCAAAAAGCAGGCCATGTTACAATACTAAACCTCACAGTAAACTCTGTACCAGTGAATAGGGCATACAGTTCACTGGCCTGAAACCCCTCTCATGATATTGCACTCAGCCAGGCTGCAATATTGGCTTAAGATGCTAGGACTACTAACAGCAGCCTCAACTATAGAATCAATGGGTACCTAAGAGACTTTCGATTGTATACTTTCAATGATAAGAATATAATGAAAGGAAAGAAGTATTCAGACATTGTATTTGTTATTTAATATAAGCATAGGGAAATAGTGAAACTATTATTTGAGCACCACAAATTAACAACATTAGTACTTGGTTGCAAAGATGTTAGCATTTACAGCAGAACATCCACTCACACATAAGTAAGTTGCAGAAAAGAGCACTAAGACTTTGAGTGCACCACGTCCTAGGGTGCGGTATTCTCTATCAACAAAGACCCAGAACTGTCCAAGACTCTGACTCTGTGAAAAGCAGTTGTAGGCCCCTGTCTGAAGCCACAGCTATCAGTTCCTTCTCTGCTCTCCCTTTTAAGATACAGCACTCTCTCGCCTGGCTACTAAAGGGATCCTGTATCCAGTCCCTTTCCGTCATACTTACATAGGTTTGATTTGATAAATAAAATTACTATTGTAACAAAGTAAAATGATAAAATTACTCAAATTAATAAGAAAATTAAAATGTTTAAAATGCATAATAATAATAATAATAAACAGGGCACAAAAATATATTCGCTTACCTCCGAGATCAGGAAAATACTCATGGAATTTCTGAATGAATGTGCTGAGATGGGTGTGTACAGCGTCTCGGTGCATTCACCATCATGGGCACACAATGATGGAAAAATGTCCATCACTCCTTTTTCCACTTGGAATCTCCACAATTTCAGTTTGCTGGTGAAAGCTGCGATTATATCCGTATAGGTCAGGATGGATGATGAGACCTTGCATGCTTTCATTCAGGACCTTTATATGAGTGCACATGTCTGACAGCTAGGCCAGCTTTGCTTGTACAGCAAGAGGAGAATCAACATTTGAATCAACATAAAAATTGTAAAACCTCTTCTCGCAGCTCAAGCAGAGGAGTTAACACCTTACCCTGGGACAGCCACATGACCTTGGAGTGAAGAAGGAGGTGCTAATATTCTGAGCCCATTTCCCTGCATAGCAATGTGAAAAGTCAGGAGGAGAGTGCCCCTACCTTGATAACATTCAGTATTTTGATGACAGTTTGCAACACCTCGTTCAACTCCGGGTGAAGTTTCTTACTGGCAAGGGCTTCTTGAGGCAAACAAGCAGTGGTTAAAAATAACTGATGGGGCAATCTCCTTGACTTGAGCAACAAGACCACTTTTCTTACCTGTCATTGCAGCTGCTCCGTCCATGCACAGGCCCACACTGTTTTCCCACTTGAAGCCCCCGGTCATTATGTATCTATTCATACAGTCAAAAATATCTGCCCCATCATTCTCTCTTTCAGTTCTTCACAAAACAAGAAATCCTCAATGACTGCTGTTAGAAGGTCCCTCCTCCCAATTTTATTTAATGGTGTCTAAGACACTGAGGGGCCTGTGCCTGTACGGTAATTCAAATGGGGATAGTCCCATAGAGGCAGGACATCTAGTACTGCAAATTACAAGAGTTTGAGCCACTTAGGCCAATTATAAACGTGAACAAACTTCTGAAACATATTTATAAGGGTTTGATGAAACTGGACCTGAGAACCTGAGACTCCACACCTTAAGTCACCAAACACAAGAGAATATGTTTCAGGCCCATGGCAGTTCTGACTCTATGACAGGAGTACTCAACTATGGGAATTTTCACTGGGAAAGAATGAACTTATTTTACTACCCATGTCGAGCTCTAAATTACTTGAAGTGGCAAAGACCTTTTGAGGTTACATGGCAAGTCAGATATGAGGTCAGGTGAATTGACAGAGACAATGTATTTCAAATATACCACCTCCATATCCTGAAACCATATAGATGGGCAGTTTTTGTGGTTCTGGCAATGGTAGTACCCAAGAGGGAAGAGCTGGGACCAGAGTTAAATCTAAATGAGCAGCTCAATTCACCCTGTTCCCGTATGGAGACCACTTCTCGCCTTCCCATATACGACAGGTTGCAAGGGGAACTCTGTCATGTTTTCACCTCTACCCTATTGCACGAACCTTATAGAGCACCACATAGAGACTCCTCCAGGCGTGGTTGTATACAATCACCCCTACTGGTCACTGTAATACAAAAAAAAAATCACATTTTATTTTGTCTGTGATGGTGATGCCTTGCTCCCAGACACACTAAATGATTTCTATGTCCAAGTTGAAGCACAGAAAAACATGCCAGCAGGAAAGCCCACCATTGGCCAAGTACGTTGTCTGTCTGCAGCAGACATTAGGAAAACCCATGGAAGCTGATGGTCCTGACAACATACCTGGTTGGATACCCAGGGAATGTGCCAATCAGCTTTCAGATGTACTTACAGACATCTTCGATGTCTCCCTGAGCCAAGCAGCTTCCCACCACACTAGACCCATTGCAGTATGCCTATCTGCAATATGACTATGACCCATTGCAGTGTGACTATCCTAACCGTTCAACAAAGTATGCCACATCTGCTACCATCCACCTTTGTCTGACCCACCTGGACAAAAAGAACAATTAATATCTATGGATGCTGTTCAATGACTTCAGTTCAGCTTATACAGCCAAAACCAGCCTGAGCTGAGATATTGAGGTTTCCGTAAACAGCTGTATAACTGAGATCAGCAATCCTGTCTTTCAACAGCCTTCAACAAAGACTTCAATCACAAGACAATTTGGTCCATTCTCAACAGTCTTGGAATGGGAATGCATGACAGTATTTGCTTTTTACCTGCAGAGAATGTCATATCAAGTGGCATATATGGGATCAACATCTGCTCCAAGCAGATATTCAACTGAAGTCCCACAAAGCTCAGTGCTTGGTCTTCTTTTTTTTCTCCCTCTATATCTGTGCTTAGTGAAGTCATATCTTCACATTGTTTTTCATACCACTGCTATGCTATGCTAAGACATTCAACTCATCCTCTCATTTTCTCCTCATTCTGTTATGGATGTCTCTCTCGACAACCTCACACCATCTGACAGTACACACAAGCTTGAATTAGTCCTGGACAGAAAACTATCCTTCTAGCCTCAGATTGCTAACCTAAATATTTAATGCAGTTTTCTCCTTTGCAACATCAGAAAGATCTGAGTGTTCGTTTCTAACTGCAGAGGTCACTGATCCAGAATGGAGTTGCAAGATTCCCCAAGTTCTCACACCACCCAGTTCTTGTGTTCCTTATGCTGGATCCCTGTAACTGCCCACATCAGGTTATAAACATTGATTTTTACTCTGAAATATCAAAAACAGACCATCCAACACTTCCCTAAAGGCACTTGACACATCCTTTTGCTCTATGTGGGGGACATTAGAACTACATGCTTTGTTAATAAGCTCGTTGTGCACATGTTGGTGGCCCAAATCACCCTGGAATGACCTTGTATTTAAATCTGGGGTTTCCAAAGATCAGACTACCAAATTTTGTTAACCAAATGATTGACCTTGCAGCATTCCATATCCAGTGTACACAGCAGCAGTGGCTATATAAATTTTGGCCATTTACTTTATACAACTGTATGCAAAATACATGATGTCTCTTTCCAATTCTTCCCAATGGCCTTCCAAAATTATAGTCTTGCACATTATCCACATTATATTATTTCTTTTCCATAGGCCACTGTTAGCTGCAAAACTCAGAGGATTCCTCACAAACCCACAGTCCCATACACCCTAGAGTCAACAACTGGGATTTGAAAAACAAAGACCTGTGGGATAAACATAACATAGGGATTCAAATATTTTAGGTCTCTGGGTGGATGCCTGAATGATGATAATGACTCACCCTTGTCTCAGATGTGTTCAGTTTGTAAGTGTCATAATGCTGAAGTACTTTCACAGAATTAATCATCAGCATACGTAGTCTTAGCTTGCTCTAGGTAAGAAAGCATAGCTGCAGTAAAGCAAAACTATTTGTCTGTGTTAAATTATTAACCAATATTTCATTATTTGTTTTTTCAGCCTTGTAATTACAATGGAGGGAGACACATTTCTTATTAACTCAAATATAACACGTTTCATAACAATTCTAACAATGGAATCATTGGACATACCACCATCCATTGCTTTTTTTATATTAATTTTTGGCATCTTCACATACTGTTTAATTTTGTTTTTTCATTCTTCATTACTTGTGACTATTGTTGTAAATAGGGATCTGCATAAACCTATGTACATATTGCTGATTAATTTGTCCATATGTGACGTTACTGCATCTACAGCTTTTTATCCTCAGCTAGTTTGTAGCATACTGTCTCAGAGTAGAGAAATCTCCTACCCCGCTTGTGCCTTGCAAAGCATGCTTTTTCACCTCTGTGGGAGTGGATCACTCTTATTTCTCACTGTAATGGCATATGACAGATACATTGCCATTTGTGAGCCTTTGAGATACCACAATCTGATGACACAAGGTACCTTGCTTAAACTTATTTTTATGGTCTGGTTCATAAATTTTTCTGTGCTTGGTATTTTATTCATGCTCACAATAAGCAAAGAAATCTGCAGGACAAATATAGTGGACACATACTGTAATAATCCCTCTTTAATGAAGCTAAGCTGTGAGGATACAAGAGTGGTTAATTACTATGGCTTGTTTACTATAGCTCTTATACAAGGCTCTTCCATACTGATAATATCATTAACATATATCAAAATCCTAATTACCTGTCTTTCTACAAAACAGGCAAAATCTATAAGTAAAGCAATGCAAACTTGTGGGACACATTTAGTTGTTTTTCTGAGTTTTGAGGTTAACACTTTCTTACTACTGATTTCTCACAGGTTAGAAGCAGTATCTCCACACTTAAGAAGAGCCTTTGGTATTTCAGTCGTTATCTTTCCTCCAATTCTTAACCCTTTAATTTACGGGTTGAAAACAAAGGAAATTCGACAAACAATTTTTATGTTCTTACAAAGAAAGATTTCTTCTATCTAACAGGAAAATGAACTAAAAGCATATAATTTATATAACTTAAATACACTATAGGAGATACAAAATGAAGAGCCAGTATAAAGGCTTATATTTAATGTGCTATCATAAAAATTAGCAGCTTGAACTGCAATCATGCAACTGAGATCAAAAAGTATAATAATTAAAATTTAAACAAGGACTTTCAATCACCTAAATAATGCTCTGTGCTTTTATTAATATCATTATTGACACAGTATAATTACTGGAGCATTATTTCTAACAGTGCAGCAAGTTAAATTGATTAATGCACAATTGTCCATTATTTGATGATGAGTATGTAATTGGCTTGAACTATTTTTTTCCATCATTTGTGAATGTCACAAATTTACTACTTGGTTCATGAGATTTTTATATCCTAAAGGTACATTCTGGTGATGGGTTTCATAAAATTGATTAAACATTTAGAAAAAATATACATATAGGCTGTACCATAATAACGCTGTCATGCTGAATACATGTCTATAAACACTCAATATGTGGTTTTCATAAGATATCTAATAAGCAGTGCACCAGTAAAATGTTATAAGATTGAGTAAATATTCAATAAATTTAAACTGTTCATATTCTGTTAAGATTAAGACACTTTAAATTATTGATACAAACCTATTTAACATGGTGCATACTGATGAGATACTGTTTAACTACTGTATGCTGAAATGTAATTTAACTGTACATTTGATTTAGTTGTTTAGAAAACTCTTTTCAGCTCAGACCTTTTACCTCAAATTTATACATTGTGCTTTGGCTTGTTTGTGATTTAAGTCATGAAAATACATTACTTTAGGCTAGATTGAAGAAAATTACCTTGACAGGAGTGAATGTATTAACCACATTTAAACCATATTTAGACTTTAAGCATATTTAGAGTTTTTTGTAAATGATCCATTTACTTCTTTTACAAGCAGTTCCTGATTGGTCATATTCCATAATTTAAGGCAAGACAGGTAGAAACAATTTTGATCACGTGAATAATTTTTCAGATTTTTTGATGAATTCCATTGATCTCCCCTTAAAGTGTAGTAATAAAAATGCAAAACGCAACAGAAAAAAAAAACTTTATCAAAAATGTAATAACTTTGAAGAAGGCTTAAGCTCCGCCTATTCAGAACAATTATTTCATGTTATTTATACCTGAAAATCTTGTTTGTCTATATATCAGTTTGTTTGTCATTATGATGTACTACATCTAATGTTCCTTTTCGATTTTAGATGAACTTCATTCATGAAATTTTATATGTTCTTTCCTATCACTAATTAGAAGGATATTTAATATGAACATCAACAGTTAATTTTTTCATTTTATTAAGCATGCAATTATTGCTTTTTAATTTTAATTAATACTTAATATTTAATTAGTAAGCCTAAATGAAAATTCTTGAAAAAATTCCAACAAAGAAAATACTTATGTTCAGAGGAGGGAGAGTGAGTATATTGGTAGGAGAATATTGGCCATGGAGCTGTCAGGCAGGAGGCGAAGAGGAAGGCCAAAGAGGAGGTATATGGAGGTAATAAATGAGGATATGAAGCTAGTGGGTACAAGTGTTGAGGATGCAGAAGATAGGAATAGGTGGAGAGCGATGATTCGCTGTGGCGACCCCTGAAGGGAAAAGCTGAAAGAAGAAGAAGATCCTATTCACTTGTTGTGTCTTGCCTTACATAAAAGTCTACACATGGTCTTAAACCCTTTGTATACTGAGCTTGTCTATATTCATGCAACCTCAAGATGGGTCTCCATCTTCTGTATCATAACACTGAAGGTGATGTCTGCTGTTGTTCATGATGTAAATCAGATTAAAGCCATTATATGTTGCAGCAGGTCTCTTTGTAGGTTTTCTTTATAATCATTATATTAAATAGAGAACTTCAGTAAGTAAGCAGACAAGTGAAGTGACGTGTAGCTAAGTATGGTGACCTATAATCGGAATTTGTGCTCTGCATTTAACCCATCCAAGTGCACACACACCATGCACACACACACACACACACACACACGGAGCAGTGGGCAGCTTTTTTTGTTGCGGCACCCGGGAAGCAGTTGGGGGTTCGGTGCCTTGCTCAAGGGTCTCACCTCAGTCGTGGTATTGAGGGTGAAAGATAGTGCTGGTTATTCACTCCCCCCGCCTACAATCCCTGCCGGACCTGAAACTCGAACCCACAACCTTCAGGTTCACCTTCGGGTTACAAGTCCGATTCTCTAACCATTAGGCCACGACTGTACATCTCACTGGCCCTTGAGGGGGGTCCTTAACCCTCAGTCATGTACCAGCCATGCTGTGCCTTGTTGTATGCCATCAACCTCACACAGTCCCTAGCAACGAAACTAACACCTCATGCTTTTTTTGTACTCTTTTTTTGCAATGACCATGGCCATTGTGGTTCCATGCCCACAAATTAAATCAGAGTGCACAGCCTGTAGGTTGCTGATAGCCCCAAAGTGTTCATTTTGTGCTTCCCTTGCATTACTACCAGGTGGAATGTACACCATGACAATGAGCACGGTAGTAAACTCTCTCAAACTCCATCAGGGATGAACAGTAGCTCGAGGCTGCTACAGCATGCACCATTTGTTGTTGCTGTAAACCCAAAGACCACCACTATTAGTCAGTGCTCAACACATCTGTATAACCAGGTGTGTTCCTGTTCCAGTAAAGTCTCTGAACTTAATTAACTCATTATGCTTTAATTGACTTATTAGGACTCATTTATTTTAATTGTGTAATGATTCCCAGCCTTTATATCATAACATGAATAGAGAGCTTCAAGAAATAAGCAGATAGATATAAAGTAATTAATTGTATTTGGGCAGTGGTGGCATAGTAGTTAATGACCTATGCTACCTAAGTGATCTAGGCCCTTAATCTTTGGCTACTCAGGGGTACCATAGCATGAAAAACCATTTGCAGGACATGGGGAGGCCCTCCTCCAGCCTGGTTTATGCATGACAAAAAGTGTTTTTAGAATAGTGTGTAAATCAACCCTATGAAATGTGCCATGTGTTCCATGCTTTTTGAAGTTGCTGGCAAAGGGTCTAGAATGTAGAACACAGATTTCAGAATCAACAAAACCATCAGGGCAACACATACTGCTGACACAGTTCCTTTAGGTCACCACATTCCAAAGGTGCTGTCAACCTTGCATGAGTCATAAACAGAAAGAATCATGCCCTCAGGCCCCTAGTGGGTTGATTGCCTCCCATTCCCCTCATGGTACAGACCCTAGGCAGCACTCCCCACCAATAAAAGGGCCCCACGAAGCATCACCTTGAATGGCAGGGACTGATAGTGGGGCAATATACAAACAAAAACATTGCTCATTTAGCATTGCCAATAGTAGGTCAGTGAATCATGATGAAAATACTACAGGCTTATGAGATTCATTAAGATTCATCATGCAAGCCACACTGTCACTGCAGCTTATGGCAGACATAATTTCATTTGCAGCATTCAGCCAGACCACTGTTTGTGGTATGGGTACCTACTGAGGATGCTAGGACTACCCTCAACAACCTTAGTAGTAGTGTTATTGGGCTTGCTGGAGCTACTAAGACATTGAGAAATGGGTTCAGGCCAGACCTCAAATACATATGCTTGCCTCAGTGAGAGAGGCAGAAGTTCTACCTTGCTGGTGACGCAAAGACTTTCTAAAAAAGAGGTCAACTTGGGAGCAGGTCCCCATCAGAGAAAGTCACTATAATACTGGCTTTACAGCAGTGTGTAGGAACTCAGAGATCATCAAACTGAAGAAACTGATTGTCTCTCCAACCACCCAAAGACAAAATTCCAATGTACTTAAGATAGCTCCAGCCTGTCTAGGCTAAACAACAGGCCATAAAACATTAAGAGATGCTAACGAAGTTCGGAATGCAGAAAACCCCCCAAAAAGGGGTAAATTACTCCTCAGTGAAGCCGACCTCGAATAGACCACCCTTAACAGTGGCATTTTGTTTGGACTAGGGAACTGGCTGAGGGTTATCATGCTACACCCTGCTGAATTTGGAATGACCTTCGCACCTCACTAGATCAGCAAATGGACTCCATGCCTAAGACTCCTACACCTTTAGGAATGTTCTTTGCTTTCTTAGTATCTGACTTATCTGATTTCAATGTAGTCACTGGGTTTCATATTAAATCTGTATGGGGAACATGCCTTCACACGTGCTGTATTAAACAAGAGAGTTTAAAGTTAACCTACAATTCAGCTACAGCAACATCTCGTATGGTTTGGTAGTCCGGTGCTACCTCCAAAATCATGCATTCAACTCAGCATTATATCGCAACCCCACTATTATTGGAAGGATATAATATTAAACCTGTGGCATTCTGTAAACACGCAATTTTACCCAGTAGCTAATAGTCACACGTATGTATGTCATGTTTGGTATCTGTATGTTTGTTTTCATGTGTTGAAACTGTTGATTTGCAATTCTCAGTATCTTATACTATACAGTAATTATAAATATTAAAGTTAAATAAGATCACATTACAATGGACATTGAGAAGAAGGCAACCCGAAAGGGGGGTGTGACAGAGTGACCTGTCCCTATGCTCAGCATCCCGATACACACACAGACTTTACATTCTCACTTTACATTCTCCTCCGTCTACCGCTATGGCACGGTGGCTGCACACACACACCGGATTGCACGCTGCTCGCATACACACAGCACACACACTCATGTCACTTTCACATCCTGAACAGTATAAACACCCACACAAGGACTTCCAATTAATTCTTTATTTTGCTAAAGAGTGTCCCTGTTGGTATGTATATCTATATCTATCTATCTATCTATCTATCTATCAATATATATATATATATATATATATATATATATGTTTATTTAGAT
>JAKKZN010000014.1:19920570-19936167 GCA_033441825.1 Pangasius elongatus | reverse complement strand
TTTGGTAATATAGTGTACCAGCTGTATCCTCGTTGTGACCTATGGTGGTGGTAGTGGTGTGTGTGGTAATTGCTTTTGTCACCTATCTTTATATTTTTGTATATGCCTGTTGTACATAACTTTGTCAAATGGATCTGGTGCTGATTTCACACTGTCGCGCCGCAAGCGGGCAGAGTGGGAATTTTCCCTCTTGATTGGCTTTGAGGGTTTTTCGCCCACTCCTGATCCAGTCTGGAGAAATCTGGAGGTGTTTGAGAGGAGGAGTAGTAATGTGGAGTAATGTTAATGTGGAGTGAAACTTAATGGAATATCATTGGAATATCAAAGATTGATGAATATTGATGTAATAAGACTCTGAATGTTATTGTATGTTGAGTGTCAAGCATAAAAATATACGGATGATAACACTGTAAAGGTACATGCAAGTGCTCGGTAATAACTAAGCTTAGTGCCCGACAGGAGGACTGTCGTGTAGGTGTAGAGCGTGAAGAAATAAGAAAATAAGGAGTAGAGTGAAACTTAAAAATTTCAGAGGGGGGAGTTTATCTTAGCAAGGCTTCAGCTTAATTAAATATTTAGCAGTATAATCAAGTAAATGTGCAAAATAATCACGCTTAACACGCAAGACAAGTTTAAAATATCATTTATTATGACGTATTAAACTCATATAAAGTTAATCCAAATCAGTAGGAGAGCTTGCCCTAGGAGATGAACGTCCCCACTGTTCACAGCGTGGAGAACGTACACAGAAGTAGAAAGGGTTAATAGGAGGAGATAACAGCGGAGGGGATGGAGATCTTGGAGAGTACTCAGGAGATGGAGAATAAGGAGGGCGCTCACGAGAGACAGGAGAAGTAGGTGCATACTCGTGATAGCCAGAGTCATAGGAACAAGAGGGCTGAGAGGGTGATGGAATGTTGGTCTCATCACCAGGATGAGTTCCCTCGGAAAAAGTTACCACCTTGTCAGTTTGAGTACCCACTTCTACCAAAGTAGGTGGATAGATGATCCGTGGAGTTATGAAGGGATTAGCAGGAAGCTGATCACTACAGAGATGGTTTAGGAAACTGGTCAATTCAGCGGCCAAGTGAGATAGATGAAGCAGGCGATAGCCAGATACAACCTCAGGCCTGGGAAAGGCAGATCTCCTGCGATAAGGATGAGCTATAATAGACAAATAAGGGTAGATGTAAGAAAACATGGCAAGAAGCTGAACCCGTCCTAATATGATTAGGGCTAGAACAAGTATATACAGATAATCAAAAGAGCAAGCTCATAGCAGTTAATCAAATATAACTATGCTTTATAAAGCTAAAGAAAAATAGCACAATAAGTATATTCAGCACAGCATAAAAATATATCTAGCACAATATAATACACATTTAGCATAACATCCCGAGCATTGCAAGATAAAGTAACATATACCAAATTACACAGGCTTATGTTAATCAGAGAAGAAGGCTATAGTGTGAGGCTAATATAGCAAGCTATCACATAGGTAAGCCTGTCCTGCTTAAAACAAGTTAGAGGACTATAAAAAGTATAAAATGTAATAAAAGAGAATGAGTACTTACACATTATTGATGCAGAGACAGTCAGCGAAAATCATTGTGCTCCAAATGAAGATCATAGTGCGGATAACCCAAGATACAATAGCGTAGAATGACAGCTATGCGTTATTTTTATTAAATCTAATAAAAAAGGCCGAATATAATGGAATTTGAACTAGGGTCACGTGGGCCCCAGCAGGAAGGGGAGTTTACCAGCTAGTAGGAAAATAAGGGGATTTCAAAGACACGTCAGAACATGTCAGAACAAGTCAGAACACGTCACAGAAAGGGGAAGGCCACGACAATTGGGAAATAAGGGTATTTTGAAAAGAACCACGTGACAGCATGTAAATTAGAAGGAGGACCCAAAAAGGGAGTAGGTTAGAAATAAGGGGATTTGGGCCATGACTATGCAAATTAAGGAAGGAGGCGCAATAGAGTGCGCCTGAACATAAATAGCAGCGGGATCTTTGGGGAATTTGCACTTGCTCGCACGTGTTTGCACTTATTTGCACTTGCATGTATCTGCCTTCTAGAGAACCTTGTGTTATTGGAATTACAGGATTTGCTGGATTATTTTCTGCAGAAAATAAAGCTGAAGATTTTGCTCCTTCTCATCCACGACTGGAAGTTTCTTTCTTTGTTTATTTAATTTGTTAAAGTTTGGTAGATTGAATAGGATTGGTGACGAATAAGAGAGAAACTACCCGGAATTGTCGGAGCGTGGGGCTCAGAGGGGAGTCTGAGATCCGACACCGCCTCCACCCAATCCAGTGATTGTAGACCCCAGCTGAGCCAAAGGTTTGGAAACTAATCTAGAACCCACAAAAGGAGGAAATACGTAATGGAAGTTCAGAAGATATAACCACATACAAAATCCAACCAACCAAGACTCCCTATAAATCTCTAGATTAAGTTACCCCACTACAGTTACAAGACCAACCCCTTGTACTACTCTGTCATCCACCTGATGTTTTTTGTTTCTACTTTTTGTGTCCCTTTTCTTCCTTTCCTCCCTGTTTTCTTCCCTCTTCCTCATTTCTATCTCTGTTCTCCAAAGACTACAATCTCATCTTTCATTTTTCAAAAGAGTTACCCTCCTTACCTTATCCCTGAATGTTAGAGTTGGAGGGCCACAGGAATGACTCCATACAGCCATCCCTTAGACCGCATTTGAACCCAGAACCCCGTCGTGGCTTATTATGAACACACAGACCTAGTTAAGTAACCCAGAAGTTTCAACCTAATTAATTGTATTGAGGGAATGCAAATAATTGACCTAACACCCCTCGACACGGCCTTATGAGCCATCGCCCATGTTCCCATCAGACACAATTTCGGGGTCATTCAATCCTGGTCCACTGCAGACACTGCTCTATGTATCTCAACCACGGTCGCGATCGCGTACCATGCTCTATAAAAGGTTGTCCTCAAGGGAGGTTATTACTGTCGACTGCCGCGGTAGTAATAACTTACCAGAGATGATAAGATGCCTAACCAAATATTTTGCTGGATGAAATGAGCGGTTAATGTTAAACTTATTCTGATAAAATTCCCCAGAATAATCAATATCACTGTTATATTAATGACCCTTACGTCATAATAATGTCAACATCTAATGAGCTAAATTAGTCTACATATTGGTGGAGAATACATAAAATTAACATAAACAGCTAATTTCACAAGCTAATTTTATGCCCCTACAAGTGTCATGACACAGGGGCATAGAGGGCATGTGTCCCCCAGGTGTGAGATCAGGACACATCAGCCAGCTGAAAGTGAGAGCATTCTATCTGACTCTGATCTGTTCTGAGAAGTCATCACATGCTTGTCAGCTCAGAAGTCATGACAGTCAGATTCATCAATTTATCCAATCTAGCCTATCTATTGACTCACCTACTTGGAGTAACCCAGATAGCAGACAATTCCGAGCCTGATCCATGTTTCCTCTGCCAGATCCACAGAACAGTCATCTCCATTTAAGGGACTTATATTTCCACACTTGAAATCTTCTTCGAATGGTGGATTGTGATAACTTTACCCCTGCCCTGTGAAGGTTGTTGGAGATGTCACTAACTGTGGTTTTTGGGTTTTTCTTCACAGCTCTCACAATGTGTCTCTCATCAACTGCTGTTGTTTTCCTTGGCCTTGTTGTTCCAGTAATTTCAGAGAGGACTGTAGTTTTGTTACAATTTATTCTGAAAGTCAGTGGTCAATGAACCCATAAGCAATAAGTGCAGTCCGGACCTCTTAAAGACTTGGGCTATCTAGCTAGCAGCTACAAGTTAATGCAAACAGCAGGTAGGAGCAAACATTGATAGGCAGTGACTAGTTAGCAGTTAGCATTTAGATGCCCATGACAGAAACAAAGCCTATACTTTATGGTCAGCCAAGATCATTGGTAAAATTACAGGTACAGGGCAGACAGAGAGAAAAAAGTTTAAGCTTGCCATTTCTTTAGTGCATGATCACCATCTTAATTTTAAAATAGTGACATTGTCTCTTTGTCACAAGGGATAATGTCAATATTGTAATATTAAGGTGTATGGAAGACCAGTCTGGCCCAGTACTAGTTGCACAGAATTCAGTAGTTACTCACGTTAGTGCTCTGCATACCCTGGTGACTTCCTCTTCAAGCAAATTTGCTATCCCTAATGGAAGGCAGGATTTAGTACACCCAACAGGTTACATGTGCCTGGACTGAGGATTCCTTAAGCCCCAAGTACACAGGCNCTTAAGTGGAAGCTGTTCCATAAGTTGTTCCACAATCTCACAAGACCTCCTCTTCTGACTGCCTTCAAGACAGCCAGGGTTATACCCATCTTGAAAATAAGCCCACACTAGATACCTCAGTCATCAGAAACTACTGACTAGTATTACTTCTCTCCTTTCTTTCTAACAATTATCTCTTTACTTTCCCCAGGATATCCTAACCAGTCTGCCTTAAAAGCAGCACACTCCACAGAACTTGCGTATGTTGCCATTACTGAGAAGCTTCATGCTATTAGATCATCAAAACTGTCATCAACCCTCATTCTCCTTGACCATTAGCAGCCTTCAACACTGTCAATCAAAAGACTCTTCTGTCCATTTTCATGAGTGTTGGAATCACTGGAACAGCATGATGGTGGTTTGCTTCTTACCTGGAGAGAATGTCATATTAAGTGACATGGATGGGATCTACATCTTCTCCAAGCAGATTTTCCACTAAGTCCCACAAAGCTTAGTGTTAAGTCCTCTTCAGTTATCCCTCTATACCTGCTCTCTCAGTGAGGTCATATTCTCACAAGGTATTTCATACCACCTTGGGCTATCTAGATCTGCTAAGACTCTCAACATATCCTCTCCTTTCCTCCGTCAGACTCTCATGTTTCGGCATGGATCGCAGGAGGTTTGGCAAACATCTTGTCATGAATGGCATAAAGCTTCTCTGGAGATGCATCTTGTGATCTCCCTGGACAGCTCTCAACATCTGATAGTGCACACACCCTTAAGGTAATTCTTGAAAACAAATAATCCTTCTTGTCTCACATTGCTTACCTCAGTCATGTACATTTCTCCTTTAAAGAATCTAGGTGTTTCTATCCACACAGGCCACTCAGATGATTGTTCACTCTTAGCCTATTCATCACAAGACTGGACTAATGCAACTTGCTCCTGGCAAGTCTGCCCCTGCATGTCACCTGACCCTTGCAACTGATCCAGAATGCAGCTGCAAGACTTGTTTTCAATTTCCCCAAGTTCTCACACCACCCCATTGTTGTGTTCCCTATTCTTCTTACTGCCTGCATCAAGTTTAAAACACTGACTTATTCGCTTCAAAACCAAATACACACCAGCCACCCCCTACCTGAAAACCTTGAATGGACTCATCATACCTCAAGGTACAAGGAAGACATGCATCAAGACGATGGAATGAATTTCCCCTGGCTGTCCAAACAAAGACTAAAGACATCTTCACCAAGCACTTCAATTAGCACTTATTAAATCTATTTCAAATATCTTGATGTGTGTTTTATTTATTGCTGTAGTAACCTCCTCTAACATGGTTTTAGCTTGATGGTATTCTTTGTCCTTGACATTGTGACCTAGCACATGTTTCTGATAGAGACAACAAAGCACTTCTGCAAGCTGCTTTGGATTAGTTGCACCTATTAAATTTTGTAAAACTAAATGAGTGGCATGTATCTCATCATTTACATCTGATGCACTGCTTAATTCACAAATATCACCTTTTCATCAGGGACTGCTAGGGCAGGTCCCCATTTATTACTAAAAGTTTATGTGGTGGCCATTGCAGCATGTCACAACACCATGGGCGGCATGTCTCTGGGTCATTGTGATGGTGGGCCTAGAGCCCCCGTACTAAAACCGCATATAATGTTCCCTGATGTGGGGAAATGAGGAGACGGGAGGAAGGTTGGGTTGGAGCTCACACAACACTTTCACTTTTCCGTTTTACTTGCTTTTCAGTGGTGCAACTTGTATCTCACGCACATGTACACACACACACACACACACACACACACACACAACAAGCTCTCTTCTCTACAGATCCTTATCTCAAGGTGCTCATCGCTACCTTCCTTAAGCTCTCTGTCTCACTGCAACACAGAACAATAACTAGGAAATTCCCCACAGGTGTGTGTAATCCCTGTCACGCACCTTCTCCCGCTCCGCCCTCCATTCACAAGACGGCGCTGAACCATGCCCCCGCCTCCACATACCTCTGCCGCCCGACTCAGGCCCCTGCTGGGAGAGGAACATGACAGCCGTCTGTGCCCCTGTCCTGTGGACCACCTGGAACTTGAACAGCTGAAGTACCAGATACCAATGAGTGATCCACGCTTTGGCACCCTTCATGTGGTGGAACCACTAGAGCAGTGCATGGTCAGGGCAAGGCCCATTTCAACAGGTAGTACTGGAGGGCTAGGACGGCCCACTTGATGGCCAGACACTCTTTTCTATGGTGCTGTAATTTGTTCTCACACACGGAGAGCTTATGGCTGATGCTCTGCACCTGGCACGCCTCTACCACCACCACCTGGGACAACACCACCCCAGCGCTCTGTCTGATGTGTCCATCTGCAAAACAAAAGAGGAGAGAGAAGTCAGGAGAATACAACAGGGGACCTCCACAGAGTACAGCCTTACCTGAGTGAAAGCCTGCTGGAACAGCTCCGTCTCCCTTTTTATTAAGATCAGTTAGCGGGCTGGTGACGTGAATAATTAGGCACAAACCTACAATAATAGCCAGCCAGCCTTAGGAACTGTTTCACCTCCTTTCTGGTATTAGGTCTCAGGCAGGCCGCATTCGCTGAAGTCTTTTCAATTTGGGGACACACCTGCCATTGACCCAAGTGGAAGCCCAGTTAAGCTTACAATATTGTGCAACATGCTGAACTGAAATGTTTGTCCAATAAAACTGTTTCTTGCTAGTGATCATTTCAGCAAAAGCAGTGAGAGAACTGCTTTGGTGATAAATTTGAGTATTATCTGGCTGTGATTGAAAACATGGTGACATAGTTCCTGTTTTCCTGTTGGTGGTTTTGAAATGTTTGCCAGGAGATTCTCATCTGTGTTAGCGTTTAAACATTTTTTTTATCTTTATTAGTTTCAATGCTTTTGTTTTCATCTGTTATATTTTGATTTTCCCTTTTGCTGTCTCTTAATATTTTTGAAGAATGATTTTTTTTGTCTAAAGGCAGCAAACAGAGGATCCACATAGGATCTGCCTGTCATCACCAGAAAGCTACAACCAAAATATGCTCCTACATTCAACATGACAAACATTGAGATTGTTCAGTGTTGTTAAGTGTGGGATGTTTAGTTTTTCCTCCTCCATCATTAGTAATAGGTTTATTTGTGATAAGTGCACATTAGTTATTGCTCTGATGGAAAAGACCTAATCCTAAGGTCTTAGTCAAGAATAAGTTTTCAAAAATAGTTATCAGTTAGACAATATGATAACTAACTAAGTAGAAAACAACATAGCCATGTAAGAAGGGCAATTAAAATCTTGTACTATCATTCCAACAGGCTGAACTAATTTAGCTAATTTCCTCTTCAAAATCATCAACTTGTGTACTAGATCCCCTACCTGCATATTTCCTCAAACAGATACTACCAGAAGCAATTGGACCTTGATTTAAAATAATTATTTCCTATTTTAACATGAATTACTCACTACTGCTAAAGGTTGGCCTCTCATGGACAGCGTAAAGTTTGCTATGAGGTTGCAGTGAATGGGACCATACAGATCCCTTAAGATGATTACGGATGTTCTCACTTGGACAGTCTAATGCAGGAGTGTCCAATCTTATCCTGAAAGGTTTGGTGTGGGCTCAGGTTTTCATTCCATCCAAGCAGAAGCCACACTTGTGTGTACTGAAAGCCAAGATCAACTGATTAAACTGGTGGAATCAGTTGTGGATCCTGCCTGATTGGAATCAAAACCTGCAACCACACTGGCCCTTTCCGGATAAGATTGACCACCCCTGGCCTAATTACTGCACTTGTTGAAGTGCACCTGTTATAAGACTCAAGCTAGAAGCTAGGATTTCAAACAGATACATATTCAGATATTCTCTTGCACATGCTTTTGCACATGCTACCAAATGTACTTCCAGATACAGTATTGCAAATTATCATTTTACTTGTTGTTTTCCCCCCCATAAATAACTATTAGCTGCAAAGCTCAGAGGATACCTCTCAGCCCCAAAGTCCCGTGTAACTTGATCAACAACTGGGATATGAAAAAAAAAAAAACAACAACACTTGACTCATGGGATAAAGTTAACATGGAGGGATACAAATATTTTAAGTCTCTGGGTGCGTATGCAAGTGGTGATAATACCATCACCTCAGATGTGTTCAGTTGGTGGGTTTCATAATGCTGTGACACTTTCACAGACTTGGTTATCAACATACTTATTCTTGTCAGCTTGTTATAGGTAAGAAAGCATAGCTGTTATAAAACAAAATAATTTGTCCATGTTAAATGTCTTAACCCATATATTGTTATATTATTTTTTCCAGGTTTTGAAGTTACAATGGGGGGAGACACATCTCTTAATAATTCAAATTTAACACGTTTTATGATTATTCTGACCATGGAATCATTGGAAATATCACCATCCAGTGCTTTTTCAATATTCATTTTTGGAATCATCATCTACTGTTTAATTTTGTTCTTCAGCTCCATATTACTTGTGACTATTGCTGTAAATAGGGAGCTGCATAAACCTATGTACATACTGCTGTTTAATTTGTCCATATGTGACATTATGGGAGCTACAGCTTTATACCCTCAGCTGATTGGTAGTATATTGTCTGAGAGTAGAGAAATCTCCTACCCTGCCTGTGCCTTGCAAGGCATCGTTCTTCACCTCTATGGGAATGGATCTCTTTTATTTCTCATTGTTATGGCTTATGACAGATACATTGCCATTTGCAAGCCTTTGAGATACCACAATCTGATGACACAACGTATCGTGGTGAAACTTATTTTTATGGTCTGGTCCATAAATTTTGTTATGATTGGGGTTGTATTTGCACTCACAATAAGTAAAGAAATCTGTAGGACAAATTTAGTGGACACATACTGTAGTAATCCCTCTTTATTAAAGCTAATCTGTGAGGATACAAGAGTGATTAATTACTATGGCATGTTTACGATAGCTCTTATACAAGGCTCTTCCATACTGATAGTATCATTAACATATATCAAAATCCTAATTACCTGTCTTTCTACAAAACAAACACAATCTATAAATAAGGCAATGCAAACTTGTGGGACGCATTTAGTTGTTTTTTTGACTTTTGAGGTTAATACATTATTAGTACTGATTTCACACAGGTTAGAAGCAGTATCTCCACACTTAAGAAGGGCCTTTGGTATTTCAGCTATCATCTTTCCTCCAATTGTTAACCCTCTAATTTATGGGCTGAAAACAAGGGAAATTCGACAAACAATTTTTAAGTTCTTACAAAGAAAGAATTCTTTTATCTAACAGAAAACAAAGTAAATATATAGTCTTTTGCAATGTACCAAATAAATTAAATTAAAAAAAATAACTAGGCTTTTCCTCTGCACTAAAATAAAATAACTTCTAAAATTCACTGATATACCATTAAAATATGAATATTATTTTTAAATTCTACTCGTTATTTAAAAAATGTTATTACACAATAAAATAAAAAAATATATGAAATACACAACTGAATAAGCATGCTGATGAGCTGTTAGAGGACCTTGTATTTATTTTGCTGTCATAAAAACTCTCTGATCAAACCTAGTAGAAGACATAAATTTAAACCAGGATGTTCAATCACCTAAATAATCCTCTGTCATGTCATAAAAATAAGTATTATAGTCTGAGTCAAATTCAACTTTATCATCCTGCATATTGCACAACAGAACACTCTTTCAGTGCTACATTACGCATACACATTAAACAAAAGCATTAAATGCAAGCAATAAAAAGTATATATATGGTAGTGTAAATAGCTTAAAGTGCATAGAGTATTTGATGCAAATGTGCAAGGAGCTCTCTTCCCTAAATAGAGAGTGGGAAGTCTGTTTAGAGAAGAGTCATTTATATGTTTGGCTATCTGCAAATGTACTAGGATTTATATCCTTAACACACAGTATAGTCATCGTAACACACTTCTTAACGGTCCCTCAAATGAACTGAAATAAAAAAAGATAAAGAAATTTGCAGTTATAAAGTACAATTGTTCATAATTTAATGTTCTTTATATCACTGGTTTACACTGTCCCCTTAATTTACTATTATAACTGTACACTGAAATTTACATGTACATTTGATTTAGTCATTTGTAAGATTAGCATAACTGTGTGTACAGTTACAATGTGGTCACTTTTTTAAAATTACAAATATGTGATGAACAGTTCAAGAATGCTCTCCATCATCAGT
The DNA here is from genome assembly GCA_033441825.1 of Pangasius elongatus. NCBI lineage: Eukaryota > Metazoa > Chordata > Actinopteri > Siluriformes > Pangasiidae > Pangasius > Pangasius elongatus. The sequence goes on along the minus strand of JAKKZN010000014.1, from coordinate 19,925,678 downwards.
GGCAATTGCATATAACGTATACAAGTATGTATGAATCAGTGGCAATTGCATATAATGTATACAAGTATGTATGAATACTTAAACAAATGGTAGATATACTGTTTATTGCATCCACAGGTACTTATATTACATGGTCTCAACATGGAATGCGCTGAAACGGGATATGTCCAACATATTATTGTATTCAATACATAGAAGAGATTCATTGCATCCAAGAAGCCACCTTTTATCTCACTTGTATTATTTGTCTTCTGTTTATATGCCTAGGGAGAAGCTAAGAACAACACATTTCATTTTACTTTAGATTAATATTTTTGTACTAAAAGTCAGTGTTTTGTATTCAAACTCATGGTGAATTATAGGTTCGCAACACAGAATTCCAATTTCAACATTTGTTTTTTTTTTACTTTAGCAATATAGGTACTGTAAATGTATTTGCTGTTTAACTTTAGCCTAGAAGGAATAATATATTTTCTTGGGCAGAGATGTGTTAACCACATAACTTGCATGTAATATACCATAATCTGTTGGGGAGGACTCACTGACTGTTGTTAATTCCAAGTGATGAGTGATGAGAGATGTTTGCTATTGGATACCGGTCAGGACACAGAGAACAGAATTTTAGTGCAGCAATATTTGATTCAACTACAGGCAGCATGTTACTGTATGTCCATGAATTCTGAAATAAAAATATATTCTATAATAAATATGGTATTTAAATATGGTATGTAACAAGCCCAAAAACAAAACCTAATAAAGTATAATAATAATAATAAGAAGAAGAAGAAGAAGAGGAAGAAGAAGAAGAAGAAGAAGAAGAAGAACCATTTTCATTTTATATATAGATTACACTTATTAAGCTAATAAGTGTAATAAGTTTCATACTGCAAAAATACTTTTAACTATAATTTTTAGATTTTTTAACTTTAAAATGGGTCAATTTGACCCACAACATAACAGGAGGGTTAACTTGGGCAGTGGTGGCTCAGTGGTTAAGGGTATGGGCTACCAGTCAGTATCAATCTCCCACTGGTCCCCAAGGCCATTACTGCTTGCCTGCTCCAACGGCACTGGTTCATGAGAGACCTTGCATGAGGAAATGGGTAGGCTCTCTTCCAGTCTGTTTTATGCACAATTCAAAGTGTGGTTAGCAAAACCTGCATTGCCAGACGTGTATAAATCAATCTTATGAAATACAGTGGATATAAAAAGTCCAAACACACCCCTTATAAACCTGCAGGTTTTTGTGATATAAAAAATGAATCTAGGATAAATCATAGATCATAGTAAGAACCTTTTCCACCCTCAATGTGAAGTTACCACATAAATTAAAAAATTAAGTGAAAAACAATCAGAAACATTTTAGGGAAAAATAGGAAAAGTAAAAAACAATAACCTGGTTGCATAAGTGTACACACCTCTAAAGTAATACATTGTTGAAGCACTTTTTGATTATATCACACCACTCAGTCTTTCTGGCACATCTTGACTTATATGTTTTATCGATCTTTCTTGAAAAAACATTCTAGATCTATCAAATTGTAAGGACATCTCATGTGCACAGCCCGCTTCAGGTCACCTCACCTCACTTTTTATTTTGATTCAGGTCTGGGCTCTGGCTAGGCCATTGAACAATATTGATCTTTTGGTTAAGCCATTCCTTTGTTGATTCGGATGTATGCTTTGACTCATTGTGGTGCTAAAAGGGGAAATTCCTTTTCATCTTCAGCTTACTAGTAGACACCTTAAGGTTTTGCACTAAAATCTACTGGTATTTGTAGCTATTCATGATTATCCCCACCTTGATAAAAGCCCCAGTTCTGGATGAAGAAAAGCAGCCCTAAAGCACCACCATGCTTCACTGTGGTTATGGTGTTCTTTCTGCACCAAACATACCTTTTGGAATTGGTCTCATCAGACCATAACATATTTTGACACATATTTTGGGGTGATTCAGTTAAGCTTGGATGTTTTTTGTGAGAAAGGGCTCCCGTCTAGCCACTCTACCCCATAGCCCAGCCATGTGAAGAATATGAGAGATTTTTGTCACATGCATACAGTAATCAACACTTGTCAGATATTCCTGCAGTGCCCTTAATGTTGCCATAGGTCTCTTGGCAGCCTCCGTGGAAGATTTTTGTCTTGTCCGTTTATAAATTTTGGAGAGACGGTCTTGGTGATGTCACTGTGGTGCTCCATTTTCTCCACTTGTTAATGATGGCCTTCAGGGTATGTTCCAGGGTACAGCTAATGTTTTTTGTACCTCTCTCCTGATCAGTATCTTTCGACAGTGGGATGATGTACAGGCTTTGTAAGCTCTTTGTAGAACATGGCTTCATAAGTCAGATGAAACCAAGATGATGTGAAGAAAATAATACAGAAACAGCTGGTCGTTATTTGGCGCTAATCAGAATAATTTCATTGATGACAGCTGTATGATAATTACTTTTGAACATGAGACTGAATATGATTGGTTCCTTCTGAACAGAGCCACATCCCCAATTATAAAAGGATGTGCACACGTTTGTAACCAGGTTGTTGTAAGATTTTTTAGTTTTCTTATTTTTCCCTAAAATTTTTGACTGTTTTTCACTCATTTTTTTTTTATTGTAATTTCACATTGAGAGTGGAAAAATTTCTGACATGATTTATCTTGGTTTAATTGTTTTTACATCACAAAAACCTGCCATTTTAACAGGAGTGTGAGACTTTTTATATGCACTGCATGCCCTATGTGCCGTAGATGCTCTTTAGACACTGCTTCAAAAAGGCCATAGAAAAAAAGAGTGCAGGTTTCAGAATCAACAAAACCATCACTTCTGAACATACCAGCCACATGGTGCCTTTAGATCACCATATTTTAACCCATATAAATACTCCATCAATCTTACATAGACTCATGCCTTCAGGAAAAGTGTAGTTAGCACAGTCTGCCTTGCTGTAAGTGTATGAATCAATCTTATGAAATATGTCCTGTGTCCCAGAGGCACAAGAAAGGAGAGTGGAGATTTCAGAATTTAAAAAAACATATGTGTGTAATGCGTGGACAATGGAGTTGTTGATCCAATCGCAAGGATTTATTAACAAACGTGGTCAAAACAGGCAGGGTTGAACACCAGCAAACAGTACAATCCACGGCAAAGGCAAAAGAGTAATCCAAAGTACAGGCAATGGTCAGGGCAGGCAGCAAACAATCAAAAACAAGAACAGTCCACAGGTCAAAACGCAGGTAAACTAGGCAACACAGAAACTAGGAAACTACAAACACAAAACACAAATAAAACCAAACAATAAATCAGCCCCAAGGAGCAGGTGTGAGCCACTTTTAAACAGGGCAAGGAGCACACATGACTAAACTAACCAATGGGAACAAGACACATGTTAGCAAGGATCCAATTAGAGCAGAACACACAAACAGGGGTAGCACATGAAAAGATCACATGAGGGACAAGGAACACATGGGTAACTGAGTCCAGAGAACAATAGCAAGAGTCCGGGGTGGAGTGACATCTAGTGAGGTTCGTGGGCACTCCAGCTGGTGATCGTAACATAGCCCCCCCAGGGGGAGGATTGGAGGGCCAGGTCCATGTGGAAGTGGAGGAACAGGGGACTGAGGCAGAGCTGGTGGAGCAGGCGGAGCTGACGAGCACCAGGACGGAGCAGGCAGAACTGACGAGCACCAGGGCGGAGCAGGGAGAGCGGGCGGAGGGCACCAGGGCAGAGCTGACGGGACTGACGGGCACCACAGCTGAGCAGAAGGGTCCGAAGATCTCCACGGCAGAGCAGATGAACACCACAGCAGAGCAAATGTCCACCAACGTAGAGCTAATGAGGCAGGTGCCCACCAAGGCGGATCAGGTGGGACTGGCACCGAGAGGTTAATAATGGCCTCTGCGGTCGAGACAGGACAGGCTGAGAGCTCATAGACGTCTTCCTTGGCCATGACAGGGCAGGCGAAGAGCTCGGAGACGGCCTCCTTGGCCGTGACAGGGCAGGCAAAGAGCTCAAAGATGGCCTCCTTGGCTTTGACAGGGCAGGCAGAGGGTTCAGAAGCACCACCAACTCGGGAGGCTCTGCAGCGGGAGCTGCCACCTCGGGAGTTTGAGAGGGCTCTGGAGCAGACTCATGGATTGGAGCGGGCTCTGGAGTGGATTTGAGGACTGGAGCGGGCTCTGGGAGAGGCCTTGAGGACTGGAGCAGGATCTGGAGTAGGCTCAGGAACAGATTCACGAACTGGAGCAGACTTGGGGGTAAATTTACGGATTGGCGTGACAACAGAGCAGTGTGTAGCCCAAACACACAGGATGGCAACCACCATTACAGGGGGCATTGAGGACAGAGGAAGTGTCTTGGTGACGACCAGTGCTGAAGCTCCTGGAATGCCTGCTGCACACACCAACATCAACGGTGGGTCCGCTAGACTGGACACCAGCCTCAAAGCCTTGGTGTCTTCAAATGCAACATCCACAATGCTCGGGAATACAGGAGTGGCAACCGTGAAGACTGAGGCTTAACATCCATAATGGCTGGAGGCTCTGGGCTGGCGACCATCTTGGGACGAGGCTCTGGGATGGCGATCACAGAACAGGAAGGTGCAGAGAACACAGGAGTGGCGACCATAATCACAGGACCTGCTGGTGGCCATGATGGGTCAAGCTCTGCTGCAGCCGGAGCTTGTCGCTGTTGGTCCCCCACCAAAAAAATTCTTTGGGGTTTCAAAGTCCTCTGCCTCTTCCACAGTAAAAGGAGAGCCACTTGACAACAGCGCATAGTCCATAAAGTCTCTTAAACTGCAGTTAAATTCCACTCCATGACTTACTTGGCTTGTTGAGTTCGAAACGGAACAAGTCCCTAAACAAAACCTCATCATCCTAATGAGGGGATTTGGGCCATGACTATGCAAATTAAGGAAGGAGGCGCAATAGTGTGCTCCTGAGCATAAATAGCAGCAGGATCTTTGGGGAATTTGCACTTAGTTGCACGTGTTTGCACTTATTTGCATTGCATGCATCTCCCTTCTAGAGAATCTCATGTTATTGGAATTACAGGATTTGCTGGATTATTTTCTGCAGAAAATAAAGCTGAAGATTTTGCTCCTTCTCATCCAC
>JAKKZN010000014.1:19889455-19900310 GCA_033441825.1 Pangasius elongatus | reverse complement strand
CCTCTGGTTCAAGACCTCCCAAACCTCTTCACTAAGCTGCTTCTTTAGGACATGTTGAACATACACCTAGGTAAAAAAGAGGATAGGTTAGGGAAACTGTGCTTCACAGGGTATCCGATGTGTAAACAGTATCACAGACAGCTGTCTTTACACATGATAACAACCTTAATTATTACATTTAAGGTGCCAACATCTATTGTTTGGCCACTGTATTTACAGTCGTTGCACCCTTGCTACAGTGATTATTGGAGACATTTGGAAATTAAGCTTTTCTGATTTTTCAGATGTGACAGACCTTACTTTCAGTTCTTTAGATAAAAAATGGAGAAGCTGCTTATCATTAAGTTGATACAACATGCCAACAAGTTGAAATGTTGGCACCTCTGTTGACAGATTCAAAGAAATTTTTTTTCCAAAGAAAATGAGCAGTTCGTGACATACCTTGGGGTAACCAGCTTGGCGAGAGTATGCTGGAGTGATGCTCTTCAGGGTCCCATTTTCTTTCATGTCAAACGTCTCCTCTTTATAAAGATGATCTGTGTCTGCATCACGACATCCAAACACCAGCATCATAGGACTCTTTTGCAAACCTGCAATACCAGTTTAACATTCACTGTATTTTTCAAAATCAATAAAACAATCTTGATTCATTATATTTCCTACTGAAGATTGCCTGTCCAGGAGTAGATCTGGGATTACCTGTCTTTTTCATGTCATGGAAGCGTTGCTGCCAGAAGCTGCGGAAGGGAGCAATGCCACTTCCTGCTCCGATTAGGATAGTTGGAGTGGTGGGATCTGGTGGAAGGTGGAATCCACCGGATCTGAAATCATAACAATCAGGATATGACAAGTCACTTTCATGCCAGAATTGGTGCCTAAAGATCCTAACTGCATATAATTTCTCATTCCTGGTCTCTACAGTTTTGGTGCTTTCCCATTTCCCAAATTAAGTCCACTCACTAACTAATTAACAAGTCAGAACCAGAATGAAGGGTGGATTATTGGCAGAGAAAAACCAAAATGTGCAGGGTGGTGGCAATTCAGGACCAGGTATATAGTATAAATGGAGTTAGGAAACAACTGAAATCTGGGAGAAAGACCTCGTTTACAGGTCCACCTTCTTACTAGTATATACTGCCTATACATTCTTATCTTTTTTTTTCTCTACTAGTGATGAACTTTCCACAACCATCACCTCCCCATTTTCTCCCTACTATTCAACACCACCTACCCAAGATTCTTTAATTGGAAGCTGCCCAGAACTCAAGCCCAAGTTCTCCCCTCTTTTTACAGTTCTATAGTCACTGTTCATGCCATTTATTTATATATTGTGTTCTGTAATTGCAAAAAGCATTTGGTTACATACCCATGAATAAAGCAGGGAACTGTATGTCCTTGTTTGAGAGTGTTGAGCCATGTGCTGCAGACACCATGATGTAGCGGACCCTTTCCATCTGGTGAGAAATAAGAACCAATATAGGATGTTAAAATACAATGTTTTTTCCACAGCATACATTTCTTATGTTGGTTAGAATGAGGCTCCTATACAGTAGCACTGTTTTACTTATCTTGTGCATGAAGATTAATATTGCAGTCTGTCCTTTACCTTGGGTACGGTAGTTGACCACAGACACGGTGAGGTGAAGCTCGTGAGGGTGGAGGTCTGGGGAGGAGCTGACAGAGTAGAGGCGGGGCTTCAGCAGGGGTAGCTGGCTGAGGAGGAAGGCTGCAGAGAGCTCCAGGGAAGGAAACTCCTCCAGAATCTCCTGGAAGTTGGGCTTGCGGAATGCTTTCCATTCTGAGTAACATGTGAAGTCCTGCAGAAAAGTGTTGTAAATGAAGTTTCACAAGTTATGGAACTTTCAAGTTACATCCTAAAGTAAGGAAGCTGTTCATCAAGTATGGACTTAGCATACCGTTGCCAGTTCTAGCAGGCGCTGTCGGTCATCTTCCTTCTTGGTCAACTGTGAGAGCTTGCGTAGGAAGCTTTGAGAAGGTGGTGTGGTGATGTCCAGGAGGAATGTAAGAGCCTCGGTTAGAGAGCAGGCTGGGATACGAGAATCTGTCTGCCATTCTTCACCTCCTACAGGACAACACAGTGAAAAGAAAGTTTTTGATTACTATATGGCTCTATAGAACACCCGATTCTCAACTGATTGTTCATTTTAGGCATTTGGACTACCAATTCTGTCAAACAAACTAGCACAGATACATAACAGACTACTAGTGTTTAAAGTTGCTGTGTACTGTCACTAGTCATTTGGAAATGACCATTATTGCTTGCATATATGCTGAGATTTTCACATGGTGATATTTGATAGAAGTCTTGTAAGTTTAGTAGAACTTTTACCAGGGCCAGACCCAGGCAGGTATTCGAGTCGGACACTCTGATTGGTGGGAGGAGCGTTGGGAAGGTGCTTCAGAATGCCCATCACCAGCTCATGTGAATTCCCTGGGAAAACGCCCACATGGTCACCTGCAGCATAATTTAAGACCTCTTTCCCATCGTCCACCTCCAGCTCCACCAGTAAAGTAGAGCGGCTGAAAACAAAAGACCAGAAACAGTGAAAAACAGCAGATCAAAAATGGGCTGGCAACATTCCAAAGTAAGGTAAGAAGACTATAGAGTAAGCTGATTAAGAGCAGACCTTGACGCAGTGCTCTGGAGATTCTTTCTCTTCTTCAGCCTCATGGGAAACACAGTTTTAGAGTGGAGCGCTGACAGGGCTGTAAGAACAAAACACGTAGGCTGCTCAGCACCATAATATTCATTATAAATGTGAGTAGCTAATAATTGTTTTCTTTGGCATTAATCTCTGATCACCAATGATATGTATGGTGTTTCTGTTAGACAGGATACCTGAGATGTAGTCTAGGGTGCTGCTGTCAGGTTGCACTCGGTGTCTCCCAGCATCCCAGGTCTCTGTTAGGGATTCAGACCCTGATAGTTGGCCCTTAACACCAAATTCTTCACATACAGCCTACAGGATGAAATACATTTTTTTAGAAAAAGCTGAATGTTGATTGAATGTTGAATGTTAGTTGCCATTAAAGGTAGCCAGCCAACCTTAAAGACGTTGCAAGCCCAGGCAGAGAAAGCCTCTTCCTGCCCATTGATCTCATCTCCCTCTCCTATGGAGGTCACACGTTTGGCTCCCAACTCTGCAAGCTTATCATCCACAGCATGGGCGAAAGCACAAAACTGTGGGTACATGCGAGAGCCAAGGCCAAAAACACAGTACCTGTACAATTGAAAAAAAGAGACTACTCAAACCTCCTGTTCTTAAACAGTTCTAAAGTTGTTAGTTGAACCAGATATACTTAGGACTCACTTCATGTTATTTTGCAGGTTATTCAAGCTCATGAGCTGCTTCTTGAAACTCTGAGAAAAGACGATATCATGGTGTCAAGATCTTGCATTCATCTATTTTGTTCTGCCATTTATTCTCTCCTTCTTGCATTACAGTATTTAGAAAGGCAACCGCTAACATATCACTTTTTCAAACTGCTTTTGATGCAACATCATCAAGCAACTAAACACATACATACAGTAATTAAATAACTGCCATGATATGATAAGCTAAATCTTTAGAGAGATTAACTCTCTCTAAGAGTTACATACCTCTCCATTTCCTGGAGGGTCTCCATTGCCAAATGTGCTGGTGATGACCATCATAAGTCGCTCATTCTTAAAATCCTGAAAATTGTAATCCTCCATGCAAAGTAGCTGTATCAATAAAAAAAAAAATCAAGAGTTGAGTGTTTATCTCACAGATAAATAAAAAAAAAAACAGCTCCTTCGCATGAAAGGGACTGATTTGTGGAGATGGTTTTCTTACCCTGGGATTGAAAGCACAGCTGAGCATTGATTTGAGCTTTTTGGCAAAGGTCTGTGATTTCCCGGTTTCAGTAGCATAGATGATGGTGCAAGGTACTCTCTTTTTCAAGGCGGACTGCATGAGTATTTGAGAGAAGACCACTGCCCTGAAGGATCAGAATGTAAGCACATGATCATCACTTCATTTAAAAACAGTTTTAAAATAATATGTCCAACGACAACTGAAATTAGTTAGTGAAGCGCCGGGTCAGCAGCAGAGCCACGCCCCGAAATTGAAAATTGTAAGGTTGTCTTACTTTGTAAGTGCTCTGTAGCTGATTCTTCTTCGTTTCTTTAGTCCTTTTGTCTTGTCTTTCCAGACATATGTTAACCAGGGATCAGGCTTCAAACAACAGCAATAGCAACAGCAAGTTAAGACAGGTGAAACTTTATATATAGATATAGATGTATAGATATTTTCGCTCTTTACAGTAAATGTAGCATTGGACCTGGTTTATAAGGACATGGTATTCTACACTTTGGCTTTTAAAAGGTTTTAGTATAATAATTGCTCTAATAACTATGGGCTATATTCAGAGTTGAGCAAGGTGCGTATTGTGGATTTAATATCGAAATTGAGCGCATTGTTATTCCAAGGTGTAACTACGGACTTAAGTGCTATTGTATTGTTCAGTGTATGTGCGCACAGGGTTTAGTTTGCCTGAAACAAAGGTGTATCAGTTAGATAAGATTCTGTCCTTGAACATAAACCCATTTTCTTGAGCAACATCGAATCAACAAAAGTCTGGCAATACCAGAGACAAAGCAATTTGCATAATCTGAACGGAGAGCCCAGAAAATTGACTTCAGCACCTGCGTTACCTGACTCTGAATATGAGGAGCTTTCCCCATGAAACTAATGACATAACTTTTGGACTTAAGTCATCATCTCTGAATAGGGAACTTTTTTTCACTGTGCATTTATAACAGTATTTACTGTTCTGCTAAGAGGTGCAGAGTGAGTTCTACCTGGTAGTAAAAGAAGGGGGACAGGATGTAGTTGATCATCTCCTGGTGGAACACAGGAGTCAGAGAACCAGACATGGGAGGCACCAGCCAAACCCAATCAGCAGGACAGCCACCACGCAGGCGCAATTCAGTCTCCATGTGCTTCATGAAGGACTCAGCGGCAGAGTGGTGGTCTGTGATGGTCACCTTATTTTTCTGCAGCACAAGACAAGGAGGCACTCACATGAGATCTACTGCACACTATAGAAATGTCTTCTTCTGTATAGAAACTGCACATAGTGAGCAATACAAGAGCTTTGTACCTGAAAACTGTGAATCACTGCAACATTGATGGCAACCAGAGCCTCATCCTTCCACAGTGATGACAGCTTGTGTGTATCCAACCCCATATAACGCCCAACTTTCTGTAGAAGGTAAGGTATTCAAAATAGAAATTAGTTTTAAACTATCCAAACCTAAACTTCAGGACCATCCCACACTGAGTGAACTAGGTTTACCTCAAGAATGTTGTAGCGCTGGGTATCACAGAAGTCCCTCACACCAATCTCAGTGCCCATGTACCAGCCATTGAAAGGGCATGCTGTAAACTCAAGACCACCAATCTCCAGCAACATGTTGGCCACTGCAGGCAGCGCATACCATCTGAGGTTCAGTTCTTTGAACCATTTATACCTGTGGAAAAACCAAAGAGTTTTAATGCATGGCTGTAACATCAGAGCCTAAACTACTGTATGTTCATTCAAATTTATCATATTAACACATATGTATATAGGATATGTATAAATTATACACGTATCCTTTACCAAAGACACAGTGTGCACATCACTTACTGTGGGTGCTCCATTTCAACCTCCAGTATCAACTCTGGGGGAATTTCAAATAGCTCAGGATCTTCTCCATTGGCCTGCAAGATCAGTGGCAGCACTTCAAAGGATCCGTACTTTGGTGTCCATCCAAGTTGGACACAAATCTGTTAGAAGGCAGAGTTCAGATACTTCAGAAACCAAAAAGATACACTGTGCTTGGGTGAATTATGTATAAGCTTATGGCTCAGAAAAATTAGAACCCAAATAAACTGAAGTGTGATTTGTGGATACCTCAGTGAATTCCACATTAGCAGGGTCTCCTATAATTCGTCCGTCCTCCATCTGATAGCCAGCATACCTAATGAGCTGACTGTTCCAAACCCGGAAATCATGCTGGCCGTCAGTTCTTTGAGGAAACACAGTGATCGCTGACCTGTAAAATAATAACAATTATGCAACAATTATAATGCATTCTTATTTTTATAATAATAGCTCATTCAAAGAGACTGGTATGGTGGATGCTGGTATTTAACAAAATAACATACAGTCTGCAACATTAATTATAACTGTAAAAGTGAACCATCATTCTTAAATAAATAAAATAAATAATTAATTGTTGGCTAAGTGCTGTTGTATAACAAGAATAAAACATTGCAGGACATGCTGCTATAGGATAATAATCAACTTTGAGGAGGTAACAGTGACATTGCTTTATACTGTGCATCACACTACCCAGTCTTTGAATATTTTTATATAACAGCATGACACAGAGTGTGTTATTCCTCGCATTAGCCAAAAACATTCCATTCTATAAGCCCAAAATGACTGGTTATCAAACATAATGAACACCATAAATGAAGTGTACCTTAAATTGCCTCCATTTGTGGCAAATTTTAGGTGAGAACACAAGAACTGGAACATTTCCTTAGAGGTCCTGCATTTGCGTGCATCAAACAACTGAGGAGAGAAATAGCTCGCGTTAAATTTTGTATTTGCACATGTCAGTTCTTAATTTTGCAGTTTATTCACAAAACATGATATAAGATTTTAAGAATAAGAATATTTGACCTGTAAATTGGACCACTGAATCCTGCCTATGCACCTGGGTGCGTTTCTCCAAGCCTGTTTGGCTCCAAATGTGAGCTCCTCTGTGGTGAGCTGATAAGATCCGGTGGCATCAATCTCGCTGGCCACCTCATTAACACGGGCCAGATGCTCATCTATTTTAGAGCTGCATTAAACAAACACCACTGGATCAAAAACATGTCTCAGCTTAGTTCATTTAACCTACAACAAGCACAAATGGTATTGAAGTACGCCTACGTTTTGAAGGATTTGTAGTACTGGTTGATGAAGTCGATGGCCTGCGTAAGGAGCTCGTTGGTAGAAGGTGGGGAAACTGGAGAAGAACGCGTTAGAGACTTTGGGTTCATTATAGAGCCCTCACACATTTTCGGCTTGCAGACCTGACTCTGAAAAAGCAAGACAGTAGACATTTAGCAGGAATTCTTGTTAAATTTGATCAAATAAATATATTGTTTTAAGTTGTTTCTTTTCTGATATTTTACAATATTTTTGTATTCCATCTAGGTCATTGGTTTATATATTATACTAATCATTTACCCAATGAAATTCCTAGCATTTTTTGGAACATTATTATTTATTAGACTAAAACTTTTCCCCTATTTTTCAATGCTATTTTCTTTAGTTTTTAGCACTAAAAAGCAGAATGAATGTAATGGTTAATGACAGTACTCACCCTGACAGCTCGGTGGTAAAGTGTGTCTTGGTGGCTTGAACCATTTTGAAAGTTTTTCATATGTACTGACATCGGACATCGGCTGATTCTGTTTTCCCTAACCTGCACAGGAAATAAAATACTTAAAAATACTACTACTACTACTACTACTACTACTACAAGATGCTAAACCTAACCCTAACCCTAGATTACTTTAAAAAGTATAATAAAAATAATAAAAATACAAATAAGTAAAAATAAATATAAATAAATCTAATATTTTATACATATAAATAAATTAATTTCTTTTCTTTTTCCAGTTATACCATGGTTTTACTACCATTGTCACTGTGTCTGACTGTAATACATACGTCATATTTAGCTTAGTTGACTTTACTTGCCTTATTTGTCTGGGTCAGGGGGGGCTCCTTCATGGTGTCATGAATGATCTTTCCCATGTTTATTAAAATATAAAGTTCCCGGCACTGTCACTGTGATGACAAATGAGTCTGTTGATGATATAAATAGATCTATGTTAATTAAAAAATATATAAAAATGTACTACTACGCTTAATATCATAGTAAGCCTATTCTGAATTCAGCCCATGAAATGTTGTTAAACTTAGGTTAAACTCTAAAAAAAAATAAGCTTCTCACCTTTTTAATTATGTGGCAGCGGGTTTTCTTCAGTTTCTAGTAGTGGTAGTTGTAGTACAAGTTGTGGCAAGTGCACAGCTGATTCACAAGAGAGCATCCTTTCCTTTTTATAGGCTACACCTTCATCAGGTTTTGGGGCAGGCCACATTGTGTCTAGAGCCAGTGGGCAGGGCTATGCAGTAATCATCCATATGATCAGTATATTTTTTCAACACTCAGATAATTTCTTTTTTTTTTTTCCTTGTGGGGAAATACATCTGTGTTCTATTTATAGAGTTGCCCTCATCTTGTAGTAGTATTACTGTGCATGATAGAAAAGGGAAAAAAAATTACTTCACATTAAAGAGAAAGCATTTTACTGATTTCTATGTTTTCATATTTGATATACGTTTGTGGTGGGGGACATGGTGGGTCAAAGTAGGTCAGCCCAGACTTCCAGATTCCAGCTCATCCTGGGGGATCTCCTGATATTCCCAAGCCAACTGTGAGATATACTCGGCAGTGTTTCCGGGGTCTGTCCTGAGGTCGCTGCCCCATAGAAACCATTTTTAATCTACTCCCTTTCCCATTCACCTTATGGTGAGGAACTTGTTTGGCTGGAGTTGAGTTGTTTGGGATTCGAGATCTCAACAGTTGTTGCAGCAAATATCCCAGTCATCATAGTCACAAAGAAAGAATCTCACACCTGCCCTCACATTCACATTTACTCTAGCGTATTACTCAAAGCAGGAAGTTAATTAAATCAGTTTACTTTCCCTTCCTAGAAATACACAATATTCCTAGTAATGACACAAAACTATAGATTAAGGTCAGGTAGGTCAGGTACATTCTTCCTGCAGATTCCATCTTGACTTTCAAAGAAATTTCCACAGTAGCACCATCAGCACTCACCATCTCAGTGTGAAGACATGTATATCTACAGTAGATGTGCTTTTTTCTGCCAAAAACTTATCTTTCAAGGTAAGTCTGTATTCCTCACAATTACTGCCTTACTGTTATTTATACCACAGTGCTGTTGAATTCTCAATTCTGACAAATAAATGTGATTATTTGGTTAATTTTCTATAACAGCAGTTCTGAAAGTAGTTCCAGCTGTAAGAAACATCTGGTGGATATTAATGTGCTAATTCTAACTTGTTATTGTTTCTATAGTAACAGATTACTATAACAGGGCTTGTAAGGTGGAATCTCCAGATAGACAGATTTATGAAAAAAAAAAAAGAATAAAAAGTATAATTGTTGATATGGTGCAGGTATGAGAAGACATTTATTTATGGAGGGAGTCTCCAGTGTCAATGCTTTGTAACAGACAGAGGTAAAGCTGTAACTTTTTTCACAAGGTTTTTGCAGCATCTTCAGAACAGAGGAGTTTTGTGGTTTCTTGGTTACATGACAAGCTTTTTTGTCTTACTAACGTGAAAAGAAAAAAAAGGAGGCTGGTGAGGATACTGCTTTAATGTAAGTGATAACAGGAGCTAAATTGTTTCATGGACATTCTCCAACATTAAATGTAACTCTAAATGGATAAAAATGATGAGGTATCATTCTATAATACAGTAACATTTCTAATTGATGGCAAGTTGCTGCAGCATAAGAGGAAGAAAACACTTCAGGACATGCTGTTATACAAGCAGTAACTACGCTTCACACACCGCTTTGTCATTGATTATTTTCCAATAACAGCATAACACAGAGTGTTTTATTCCTTACTTGTGTGCTACTATTATTATGGAAGAAGATCACCTTGTGACTTGTGTTTGGAGCAAACACTACAAAATCAATCCAGATCGTGTGTGTCCCTTTCTGGTCAGATGGCAAAAAAGTATTTCTGGATTTACTTGATGTAGTGTTATAAATAAATACCGGTTTGTTACGTTATCTGTGCTTCAGACAATGCCTGAAAAAAAAAAATTCCTCAGACAAACGGAAGCATTACTCTGACAGGCCCACATGAATGAACTTCCTTGTCTTTGTAATCATTACATATTCTCGTTAGATCTTATTTTTTCCTTGTGTTCAGGTTTTGTTTTCGTCAAGACCTTCTCCATTCTTGACAGCTGATGGTGTAAGTCCATGCAGGCTTATTTTACTCATACTCTAGGCAGAGATACTAAGAATTTTTTTTTTTTTGTCAGATGCATTGTCACATTTTAACAGTAAAGCCTATAAGAAAGGATGAAAAAAAATGCTGGATATTTTCAGAGTAATACAATTGCTGTAACTAGTTTCACTGGAGATGACTCAGTGTTGATTAAATCATTTGCCAATTCATTAGCTGTTGGTTTACCTAATTTTCATAAAGGTATAATTAAAGATATAATTTCTCAGAACATCTTGTACAGAAATGTTACATAACCTCAAAAATAAAATGTTACATAACCTCCAAAATCACTCCACATCGTGTGTGTCCCTTTCTGGTCAGATGGCAAAAAAGTATTTCTGGATTTACTCGATGTAGTGCTATAAATAAACACCAGTTTGTTACATTATCTGTACTTCAGACAATGCCTGAAAAAAAAAAAAGAGCAAAAAGATTAATAATCACTGAATATGAAACAATTCTTGTTTATTCTACACTGTCACATTACTAAAGCATAAATCTTTATTTGAGAAACGCTTTACTTATTATAAAATACACTGACTAAAGAACTCCAGTCTTTTTAGTCATGGATTAAATAATAAATAAATAGTCAATGCATTTGATTATTTTGATTAATTAAAGAACTTTTTAACCATTTATAGTTAAAAAGTATAAGTCGTGCTCTCACCAGCCTCTCTTGAAGTTGAAGACTTCTGAAGACTGTGCTG
>JAKKZN010000014.1:19853312-19864109 GCA_033441825.1 Pangasius elongatus | reverse complement strand
GAGGATGCAGAAGATAGGGATAGGTGGAGAGTGATGATTCGCTGTGGTGACCCCTGAAGGGAAAAGCTGAAAGAAGAAGAAGAAGAAGTATGTTTGCATGCTGAGTAAGTCATTATATGTGAATTCTCTTTCTCCAGGGCAGTGGCCTTCTCTCAAATACTCATGAAATCTGCCTTGGAAAAAAGAGTGCCTTGCACCATTCTCTATGCTACTGAAACAGGAAAATCACAGACCTTTGCCAAAAAGCTCCAATTAATACTCAGCTGTGCTTTCAATCCCAGGGTAAAAGATCGTTTTCTTCAAAATTATCTATAGACACACTGTGGTACAGGCTGAATGAACATTCCTTTCCTGTTTGTTTGGGATACAGCTACTCTGCATGGAGGACTACAATTTCCTGGAGCTTGAGAAAGAGCGTCTCCTAATGGTGGTGACCAGCACATTCGGCAATGGAGACTCTCCAGGAAATGGACAGGTATGGGCTCAATTGTGCACAAAAATGTTAATACACATATAACTGTGGCTCTACTGACCCGGATAACAGCAGGTGGTTGTGAGACTCATCTGAATACCTTCTTGTGCACATGTACACACATGCCGAGACCTTTCAGTAAAGTCACATCGTAATGTAATAAGTGGCATTTACACTGAATTCAGCTGGCATACAGCCATCTTTCCATGAAACCTTGCTGAATTCTTGCCAGGTTGCCCATGATTCTGAGTGGCAAGGAACACTGGTGGTTATCTGGGGTTACATACATGTTCTATTTCACACCTCCTAACCACCAGGTGTGGTGAGAATCTCCTGGATGACTAAGCTGCTGACTAAACTGACTAACCAGAAAGGTGTTCAGAGATGGCCACTGAAAATCCACTGTAAACCTTGGGGAAAAAAGACGGAAAAAAGTGCAAAGAGCACAGTGGCACCCAGGACACAGCAGAACAGACTTCGCAGAGTGCCACACCTCTAAATAACGCCCATGAGGGGGACAATCTCCTCATAGACTGACATGTCTCAGGAGGGGATGGGCAACCACCTGTCTCTAGAATATGGTAATGAGGTCTACACCCTAGGGGGGGCAAAACCCTGGTTAGACAAGCCCCCTGTGTCTTTCCTTCATGACATATCAACTGTTGGCGTGAAGATTGGATGACCACCAGACAGTCTGTGTACCAGCAACCTCAAAGAGCACCCTGCAGGTGTTGTTTAAATGTATAAAAAAAAATATAATAAAAAATACAATCACAGGACTAGAAGAGATGAGATGAGGCCATCCCCAGCTTTGCAGGACAGGAACCCCATAGCACTGACCATAATTACAAGCTGCTAAGCAAATAGCTCCATATAGTGTACATGTGGATGATATGTATAAATGGAAAGAGAGGGAACAATGGCTCCATGACAGTGGCGTTTATTTCAGATTATCAGTCATACATCCCTATGTGACTTTGCTGAAATGTCTCGCCATGCATGTGGGTGTGCACAAGAAGGTATCCAGATTATTCTTACAGCCCCTGACAGTTAAAAATGTTTAATCTTGTTGAGTTTGTTATTTTGTTAAGACCTTGAATAGTACATATAAATAGTACACATTTAATTATCAGGAAACGTTTGGTTTTTTTTTCTCTCCTCTTTTGAAGATGTTCAAGAAGTACCTTTTCAGCACTAAAAACCTCAAAAACAAAGTCAGGTTAGTATTTGCTGATACTTGTGGAAAAGCTTTTTTAAGAACCGGATGTTTGACTAGTCTCTTTCTATTACACAGGTACTCTGTTTTTGGCCTTGGCTCTCGCATGTACCCACAGTTTTGTGCTTTTGCCCATGCCGTGGATGATAAGCTTGCAAAGTTGGGAGCCAAACAAGTGACTTCAATAGGAGAGGGAGATGAGCTCAATAGACAGGAAGAGGCGTTCTCCATCTGGGCTTGCACCGTCTTCAAGGTTCACTGGTCACCTTTAATAAACACAAAATTCACATTTAGCAGAAACTGCTTGTGGTTCATAAAAAAGGTTTACATTTGTAGGCTGCATGTGAGGAGTTTGGCATTGAGAGCCATGTCTCATGGGCGGAGCATTTAACAGACAGCTGGGACCCACTGAGACACAGAGTGCAGCCTGACAGCAGCTCTTTTGACCGCATCGCAGGTATCTTGTATAATTTCAGAAAGTTCTCAATGGTGGTGCAACTTTTAAAAAGAATGGCGAAATATTATGACACCTAAGATGCCTGTTCTGACCCATCAAGATACTGTATGTTGCCTCTTCTCACAGCTCTCTCAACACTCCACTCTAAGACTGTGTTTCGTATGAAGCTAAAGAGAAAAAAGAAACTGCAAAGTTCACGTTCAAGGTTGACTCTCAAACATGACACATAATTTTACCTAACTGCATTTGGAGACAGTTATTCATTTTAAAGCAATATTTCTTTTTTTTTTTATTATGCTTTGTGATATGGCATTGTTTTCAGTCGCTGTACTACACTGGTTGAACTGGAGGTGGGCGGTGACAAAAAACAGGCCTTAAATTATGCTCCAGGTGACCACATGGGCGTTTTCCCAGGGAACTCACCTGAGCTGGTGATGAGCATTCTGAAGCACCTCCCTAATGCCCCTCCCACCAATCAGAGTGTCCAACTTGAATACCTTCCTGAATCCTGCTATGGTAATAGTCCATTTTTATTCAAGTTACAATGCTAAATTATTACCTATTTTGAAATTCTCCTGTACAATTTTTTTTCTGCCTTATCCTGCAGGGAGTGCAAAGTGGCAAACGGATTCACGTATCCCAGCATGCCCTCTGGCCAAGGCTCTTACGTACCTCTTGGATATCACCACCCCACCGTCCCAAAGCTTCTTGCACAAGCTCTCACACATGACTAAGCAGGAAGATGACCGACAGCGCCTGCTAGCTCTTGCAAAGGTTTCATCCTAACACTGAAATAATCAGCATTAAAACAAAATGTACAATCCTTTGAGACGACAGGAGGCAAGTGACAAATATAATGACAGTCTGGAGTGACTAAGCATTAGTCAAGTTTTTATTTTTATTCCTGCTGCATAATGGGATATAATTATCACATTTAATAATACACTACATAAGATGTGGATTTTTATTGTCACGTAAGATATGCTTAGAGATTAGAAAAATGTTTTGCTGAGCTTTATTTCTTAAAGTATGAGCATTGCATAAAAACTTAAATCATAAACTGCTTTGAAAATCTTCAATAGCTCACTATATTTGACAAACAGGTCCAGTATTCACTGTGATCATGCACCACGAAAATATCTACCACTGAAATGTTGTTGAAATGTTGAAGCATAATTACCCATAATTTGTGTTTGGGCAGACGTTTCAACTAAGAAGCTGATACAGCTAACAATTTGAGAAGCAGTCAAAAATCTAAATACACATTTTATATACTTATATTGTAAAATTGCTTGCTAAACTGTGGCATCATCAATTCAGCCCCTCAACTTTTTACCAAAAATGAGACTTAAATGAGAGTAAAGTTTCCTTGAATTAGTGCCACAGAGTGTCCGTTGTTGATATGGTTGATTAAATTTTGATGTTTAGGTCATTTCTATTTTAAAAAAAAGTGCTTAGTAAATAATGGCACCTTTCTACAGGACTTCAAGTGCTATTCAGAATGGAAAGCATTTAGTAGGCCCAACTTCCTGGAGGTTCTAGAGGAGTTTCCTTCCCTGGAGCTCTCTGCAGCCTTCCTCCTCAGCCAGCTACCCCTGCTGAAGCCCCGCCTCTACTCTGTCAGCTCCTCCCCAGACCTCCACCCTCACGAGCTTCACCTCACCGTGTCTGTGGTTAACTACCACACCCAAGGTAAAGGACACACGATACTAATCTCAATGCACAGCATTAGTAGAACATGTTTACTGAAACTGTAGCTTCGTTCTATACAGCACAGCAGGTGGCAAAAAGTATACAATTCAGAACCTAAACTATAATATATAATAATAAACTATAATAATAACTATGAATTATAGCTTTTTGTTTTTAATTCCAGATGGAAAGGGTCCTCTGCATCATGGTGTCTGCAGCACATGGCTCAACAACCTCAAAAAAGGCCAACTGGTTCCGTGCTTTATTCACAGGTACTAACCAGAAGTTCATTCTCAGAGCTTTTCCTGGCTTCACCATGTAAAACATTATGGTCTTCTACAGATCCAGCGAGTTCCACCTTCCATCAGACCCCAGTTCTCCTACTATATTAATTGGCGCAGGCAGTGGTATTGCACCTTTCAGGAGTTTCTGGCAACAGCGCTTTCATGACATGAAAACAACAGGTACTGCTGTATCCACTCCTGGATAAGCAATTAGCTGAAACTGAATTTGAGTTGTTTATTAGTTCCTCATTGTATCAGCTAAATTGATTTTTTTTGAGGAGATGTAAATTTTGTCTGAAAGGCCTGAAAAGCAGTCCAATGACACTGGTGTATGGATGTCGTGGTGCAGACATGGATCATCTCTATAAAGAGGAGACTTTGGACATGAGAGAAAATGGCACTCTGAAAAGCATCACTCCAGCATACTCTCATCAGGCTGGTCTCCCCAAGGTATAGCTCTGCACTTCTTACCACCAAGTACTGACTAATAACTGAATCCAATTAAACTAATTACACTTAAGTAATTCAAACTATTCTCTGCCACCTATTTGAGACATGTTCCAAGCATTACACTTATTTATCAATATCTTTGGCCCCAGGTGTATGTTCAAGATGTCCTGAGGAAGCAGCTTAGTGAAGAGGTTTGGCAGGTCTTGTACCAGAGCACTGGACACCTATATGTGTGTGGGGGCATGAACATGGCCCGAGATGTGGCACACACTATAAAAGAGATCCTGGTTAATCGTCTGGGCATAACTCTCTCACAAGCTGGGGAATATCTGGATCAATTAAAGGTGCAGTTAGTTGCAGATTTTACCACAGCAACGCCTTGAGTGTATATTTACACAATATACATTATTAAGCAGAAACATCCTCTCTTGGGCATCCACCAGTCTGGTTAGAGGTGGTTTACATGACTATCCCATTTCTTGATTCTCCTCAAATTAGGTAAATTGATTCTTGATTCTCATCAAATTAGGTAAATCTAAGGAAGGTCAAATTTAACACCTTAAGCCTTTGTAACTGGTGTCAATGACAGAACTCATCGACATTAAGATTAAAAAAAGCTTTTCTTTCAGGGTGCCACTGGCAAAGTCATGTTCTGCTGTTAAGTTTGAGGTGATTTTGGTTCAACTAGCTAACTTTCTGAGTACATCCATTATGTTACAGGTGCCCAACCCTGGTACTAGTGTACATCCTGTCCAGCATATTTCTTTATTCATATTTCCCCAAGACATGCCCAACACGCTTAATTCCACATCAGCTAAATAACAGATCTTTCTGTGTTAAAGTAGGTGTGTTAGAACAGGGAACACAGTACTTGAACACTATGTGAAAATGTGCAGAAGAGTAGGTTCTCCAGGACCAGCGCTGGGAACCTGTGACGGGGTGGATGTACTCTCAGAAGTCAGCTATAGTTGTCCAAAATTCTCTGCTAGAAAAATCAGTTTTATAGCAGAACACTGACCAGGACCAGTGTTGGGAACATGTGTACTACCGGTTCATGTAGGCTTAAATTATTATTATTATTATTATTATTATTATTATTATTATTATTATTACTTTTAAGAGTTTTTCTTTCAGATCCAAATATGCCTGCAATCCTGCTAGCTTTTCATTCACTGGCAATGAACTTCCCGCTCATATTTTAAACTGGCCGGTCTCTGAATTCCTCCCATCACTTGACCTCTTTATACTTTCCATTGTCTATCTCTGGTACATACATAAAACAACTCAATATATACTACATAGGTAAAGTTCATCACAACAAACTTTGATGTTGGCTTGACAAAGCCAGTCTGAAAGTTTGAAACTGTTTCATAAGCTTGAAGTTTGAAGTTGAAAGACAGGGTCACAGACAGACAGAAAGTAGAAAGACAGAAGGAGTGAGAGAGTGATACAGGAAGATTGATAGAAAGAAATATGGAGAGAGAGAGTGATACAGGAAGATTGATAGAAAGAAATATGGAGAGAGAGAGTGTGTGTGCTACTGGTAGATTGATAGAGAGATGGATGGAGAGAGTATGTGGCAGTGGTAGAGAGATAGGCTGAAGGTCTGTGACAAGTTTGTGTGCATGTAGCTTGAAAGGTCTAGGAGGCTTTTTGGGCCTCAATAATAATAATAATAATAATAATAATAATAACAATTATTATTATTATTATTATTATTATTATTATTATTATTATTATTATTATTAAAGCATTTTTGGGGGAACAGGCAACCAGACTCGGTGAGCAGCACATTCACAGACACACTACAATTGTTGCCTAAGCAATCACAGGAAAACAAAGCCATAACTTTAGGCAAAGGAATTCAAGTATATAAAATATGGAAAACTATTTTAATAAATACAAGTTTTACAAGTTTCAATGAATTTCAAATTGGCAAACAGGCGTTAGGATACTGATAAGCATTCACTTACCCTTGGGAATCATAGGGATGTAGAATTAGGAATGTAGTACTGTGAATTTAGCTCTTAAAAAAAAGTTCTTAAAATTAAATTAGGAAAATTATGGAAGTTGTCACAGTTTTGGACCACAGGTGGTGCAGTCATTAAACATTTTGGGAATATTAGGGCAAGGTCCTGAAGATCAAGTCTCATGACAATGTACAAATGTCTTACTGAGATACAGCCTATCATCCTGTTTGATGTATTTGCCAGTCTGTTATTGGAGATAAGGTTTTGAATATCAAAGTTCCTTTGATAACTTTGATCAAAGTTCTTTTCATCTCAAGATGATGTGAGCCAAATTTGGTGAAGTTTGGAGGAGGAGTAGCAAAAATGGTACTTAGATGGAACCATTTTCAGCATGTTATTGTAACTTTTGAACAGTAAGTGGTGCTGTAAAATTTGTTGCATAGCCTCAGAAAGTTGTCCTGAAGTTGCCCACCAAGATTTGTGTCGTTGTTTGGTGGCTTTGCTGACAGATTTGTTGGCCCATTACAGGCATTTTGGAGTATCCAAGTCCTTTTGATAACTTTTGGCTTACTCTGAAGATGACGTTTGCCAAATTTGGTGATTATTGGACAAAATTTGTAGAAGGGGTAGCGAAAAAACAGTTTTTGAAAATATCCAAGATGGCGGAAAATCTAATTAATTAGAGGGAAAATTACATCGTTTTGACTCGACTCGACCCAGAGAATCCAAGAATGCCTGGCTTTTAAAGTTATAACCATAAACATACTTCCAAATTAGGCCCAAATTTGACCCGATGGTAGCACTAAAGCACTTGGCCCAAAGCACTGGCAGCACTTGGCCCAAATTTGGTCAGAATGTTCCTTAGACTCTCCCCAATCAGTGTGCCAAATTTCACACATTTTACAAGACGGTTCTATGGGCTGCCATAGACAACCTAGTCAGAAGAAGAAGAAGATGATGCAGAAGAATAATAATGAGAAAAAGTAGAATAACAATAGGGTGCCTACACATCTTCGGTGCTTGGCCCCCTAACAAGCTTAAACAGCAGAACAGAACAGAACAGAACGTTGTCAAGCAAACGTAATTAGGTATAGCACTTTCAGTTATGTCGAAAAAGCTACAGAATATTAAAGGACATTAATTCTCATTCTCACAGTGTTATTTACTAAATATAATAGAGGCAATTTTGTTGCCTTATTCAGATTCTTACTGTACCATTGCTCGAACCATCCAGTATAAGGTACTAAATAACATGTTTTCTGTTTTGAGGCTGAGAAGAGGTACCATGAAGACATATTCGGAGACTAATACAGCTTCACCTTCAGCATTCTGAATCTCGTCCTCTGAAGAACAGGAGCCAAGTGACTTGGGATATTTAACAAAATATTGCAATGTTAACATATTTCCAAACTTGTCTTTAGTGTGGTTGAAAAAGAGTTACTTAAAGAGCTTCATATTTACCATTTTTTTATGTTTTTTTAAGTCATTTTTTGTTTTTACTTGTTTATCTATATTATTATTATTATTATTATTGCAGTTAAAGGAATTCTGTCACCCATTTCCTATGTGCTTGGGTTGTGCTGTTGCTACTTTACAGTGTACATTAATCTTTTTACTGTTTTTGTGCAAAACCTTTGGCAAAAAACATATCCCATAATGGCAATGGATGTCTGAAAACTGACATCTGGTGTTTGCTTTATTTTGCTTAGAAATGGTTTGTCAGATTATTATATCTGTCCACTATGTATGCAAATAAAAATTGAACTAACTCTGGCAAGTTATGTACATAGTTAATTAAGGTTCAGTCTACATTAAACGAAGAACTACATATGCTCTCTGCAAAAGCTTTATTTGACAAACAGATCATAGCCATCATCTAGCGAGAACAGTAGGACCTTTGCATCTCTGTCTGTATCTAATTACTTTAGTTTTCCTGGTTAAGTCATAAGTTTTACAGGTTTATCTATAATAAGAACTTGTTCCTTCAGAGAACTGATGCCTTGCATGATTTCCGTGACTAAAATATGCTGGCTATCAGATGAAAGATGTCAGATTATGTATACAACTTGGATGGAAGCCAAGGGTAAGGTTCTCCGATGTGCTGGCACTAGAACTGGAGAAAATCCTGAGCTATATGAGTTGACATTGGAGGGCCATATGAAACACAACATAAGTGCTAAACACCTAATAAAAATAACTTTCTTAATGGCTCTTTTTTTTTTTTTTTTTTTAACACAAAGAGCACATTGGCTTATTAAATAGGCCCATACTATACAACAAAACCAATACAAATATACCAAGGCAGGTTTTTTTTTTTAACATAGAACACAGAACCATGTATAATGTAGTATATAAATAAAGCACAGCAATTTTCTAGGCAGAATGTTAATTGAAAGTGTGATGTATTAGTATTGTGCAACATCTACAGACTCATCCTCAATTACACTTACTGTCCACTTTAATACTAACAACTATACACCTGCTCATTTATGCAGTTATCCAATCAGCCAGCCAATCATGTGGCAGCAGCACAATCCTTAAAATCATGCAGATACATGTTAAGAGCTTCAGGTAATGTTCACATCAAATATAAGAATTAGGAAAAGTGTGATCTCTGTGACTTTAACCTTGGCAGGATTGTTGGTGCCAGATGGGCTGGTTTGAGTATTTCAGAAACTGCTGATGTCCTGGGATTTTCACACACAACAGTCCCTAGAGTTTACACAGAATGGTACGAAAAACAAAAAACATCCTGTGAGTGGAGGTTCTGCAGGCTGAAACATCTTGTTGATGAGAGAGATCAGAGGAGAATGACCAGTGTCTGCATAATTTTATGCATTGTGCTGCTGCCACATGATTGGCTGGCTGATTGGATAACTGAATAAATAAGCAGGTGTTCCTATTAAAGTGGACAGTGAGTGTATATCCTAATGAAAAGCACTACATTAATTTGCTGCCAAACAGCGGCAAGCATGAGAAAAGGTGGAGCAATGTGCTGCAGCCGGTTTCATAAACACAAAGTGAATGAGTGCTGGACAGGTATATGAGTGTTTAGGGTACAAAAATAAAGAATATTAATTTGCTATTAAATACATAAATAACTAGTGACTATCGATATGTTTGTCGAATCCAGAGATCAGTAAACTGCTGAGACAAACTCTCAATCAGTGAGTCAAGCAGTTCATCTAGCTATCTGGATCAGAGGTCGAAGTGGCCTTGTTTTCAGGTGCTTTACTATACTGGTTGAACTGGTGGTGGGTGGTGATATGAAATTAACAAATTATAAGTATTGTTATATAATAAAACGTTAATTCTCCAGTCACAAAGGTGAAGTCACTCGGCCGTTAGATGCTGGAAAATCCTACTGTACAATTACGGATTTATTCTGCGGTATCCTAAAGGGAGTGCAAAGTGGCAAACAGATTCTGGCCGATACTTCACAGACATCACCACCACTAATGACTTCCTCTATTAAAGGAAAAATCCATCCTGAACAACTTGCATATATTATTATTTATAATTAACATTTGACATTCGGTGGCATCTGAGATTTATTTTGTAATGAAATTCTAATTTTAATTTTTATTTACATGTCTTTCGTTGACATATTGGTCTATTGTCATTACCCGCAATGCTGTTTGACTACTTGCTGATAATAAAATTATTATTAAGTATACTTGCTGATATGAAAATAATAAAATAACTAGCCAAACCAGCTCTCTGCCATATCTCAGCATCATATAGCTGCATTGAGTCCAGCATCTTTGCACCAACATCTCCACGATTCTACTCTGGAAACTGTCATTAATATGATGAGCGAGAAAAGAAGCTCTTGTTCTTTGGTTTTAAAGACCTAACAGTGAAACATGATCATTATCCCTGTCTGAGATCAATGAAATTTTTTCCTCCATCAAGTTATCACCAGAATCACAAATATTTCAATATAAATATATTTAATGTGTTTCAGAGTGGACTTTTCCTTTAAGAGCTTCTAAAGTATAAAAACTGGAATGTAATTTTGTGTTATTTTGCTTAGAAATTATTTGGCAGATTATTCACAAACCATTATGTATGCAAATAAAAAAAATAAGCCAGTTCAATTAAGTGTGCTACAATAATTTAAAAAAAAATTATATATATATCAGAAGAAACTGCAGAAATATTGAGCTGTCCTTATTTATATATATATATATAAGGACAGCTCAATATTTCTGCAGTTTCTTCTGTCTCTGACTGAGTATCTACCTCCTTTTTTT
>JAKKZN010000014.1:19745606-19764419 GCA_033441825.1 Pangasius elongatus | reverse complement strand
GAGGAGAGAGACGAGACAGAGGAGAGAGACGAGACAGAGGAGAGAGACAGGTCAGAAGAAAGATAGCTCAGATGAGACAGATGGCTCAGAGGAGAGATGGCTCAGAGGAAGAAAGAAAGAAAGAAAGAAAGAAAGAAAGAAAGAAAGAAAGAAAGACAGAGGTAGTTTTATGGAAAGTGGAAAGGTTCCCCTGTTAGCCCAACATTCTTTAATTAAAATCTCCAATCTCAGTCAATGAGATGGTGCTCACAGTGTAACCTCTATAGCCAATACCACACACACACACACACACACACACACACACACACACACACACACACTCCCGGCATGTCGCCTAGACGGTTCCACACCATTACAGGTTCTCAAACGTGATTAAATCTCAGGGAAAGTGAGATGGGGCTGAAAGCACTCTGAGCCTTTATGAGCTCAGAGAGCCGAAGCCAAATAATATAAAAGAACGACCCTGAACGAGAGGAAAACTGAGAAAAAGAGATAAAGAGAGAACAGAGAGAAAAAGCTGAGGCAAACAGAGATGCTGGAACAGTGCCAGAGTCTGCGCTGTGGAGATCCAGATGAAGACGAGACCCAGAGGAGCAAGACGGAGACATGAAAGTGAAAGAAAGAAAGAAAGAAAGAACAGTAAAAACGCAAAAGAAAAAAAATAATAAAAGAAGCGAAACAAAAGCAGCTAAGAAAAAGTGAAAGAGGACGTAGGTGTGAAAACAAAAGAGAAAAATACACAAGAAAAGCAAGAAGAAAGATAATAAAAGAATAACGTTTAAAAAAGAAAGAAAAACTGGAAAGTAGTAAAAAAAAAAAATAGTAGAAGTAAAAACTTGAGAAAGTAAAAACAAGCAAAGAAAGAGGGAAAAAAACAGTAAGAAGAGGAGATCATTTGGAAAATGTAAAGACAGTAAGACCACGTAAATAAGAAAGAAAGAAAGAAAGAAAGAAAGAAAGAAAGAAAGAGTAAAAAGTGCAAAAGAGGAAAAAATAAAAGTGTGACAACGCATAAAAGTGAAAGTAAAAGATGAAGGTCGAGGGGAGCCTGACGGAGATGGAGGCAAAAAGAGTTAACCTGCATCCCTCTCTCTCTCTCTCTCTCTCTCTCTCTCTCTCTCTCTCTCTCTCTCTGCACTTCAAAGGTTAGCCGTCGCTCTACTTGCGCTGTGGATCTGCCAAACACAGGGCCTCTCAAGACCTGCTTCTACGGTTGCTGTTTAAAAAAAGAAAAAGGGAAAAAAAAGAAAGAAAAAAAAAAAAACACACAGAACAAAAGACGGCAGAACCGCTCTCATCCTGATGGCGAGGTGTTCAGTAGCTCGGGGAGCTTGGAGCAGCTCGGCTCTCCACTCGTCTACCACAGCGCTCCGAACCCAGGAGCGGTGCAGCATCACGCACGCGGGTACGGCTGAGCCGAGAGGAGGAGAGGAGGAGAGGAGGAGAGGAGGAGAGGAGGAGAGGCGGAGTTAAACCCTGACTCTGTACATCACAGAAAGCAGAGCTAAATGTTCTATAATTACACACACTCTCTATACCAGCCAGAGATAATGGACTATTGTGAACAATGGCGTCTGGAATGTAAGAACACGAAAGGAGAACAAAAGCATGGTGTGTTTTTTTTCTTCTCCAGCTGTCCTGCTATCACAACGTATAATCCAGAGGCTGAGGTGCGAAGCCCCGGATCGCGGCCCGGCGAGAGAGCGGCGAGAAGCCCGCTATTAACTCCAGCGAGCAGAGCCGTGTCAAACACCGCACTCTGCACTTCTGCCATAATGAGGAACGAGCTCAGTCGTTAATCAGCACTTCCTGTTCGATCCTCTGGGAGCGGCGCGTCCGACCGCGCTCGAGATCTGTAATTAAATAAGCGTCCTGTAACGTCCGACTCAACAACTGCAGCGTTCGCCGCTGCCTCCCTCCAGCCACGCTGCACACGGTTTAAAAGGGGGAAGAGCGGCGGAGAGATAAAAGCACAGAAACTGAACGGATAGTAAATACACGTGAAATAAAGGAGATAAGTGTAAAAACAGCTAAAGTGACAAAGAAAGAAAGAAAGAAAGAAAGAAAGAAAGAAAGGGGGGAAATAATAGGAAAGTAAGATAAAAATAGTAAAAAAAAAAGAAAAGTAAAAAAAGAGGAGATAAGTATGAAAATATAAAAGTAAATAGGAAAAGCTACAGAAAAAAGAAAGAAAGAGAGAAAGAAAGAAAGAAAGAAAGAAAGAAAGAAAGAAAGAGGGGGGAAAATAATAGGAAAGTAAGATAAAAAATAGTAAAGAAAGAAAGAAAGAAAAAGAAAGAAAGAGGGGGAAAAATAACAGGAGAGAAAGATAAAAATACTTAAAAAAAAAGAAAAGTAAAAACGAGGAGATAAGTATGAAAATATAAAAGAAAATAGGAAAAGCTACAGAAAGAAAGAAAGAAAGAAACAAAGGATGAAAGAAAGAAAGAGTGAAATGAAATGTGAAATAAATGTGATAAGTGTGAAAACAAGTGAAAAAGAAATAAATAAAAAAGAAACGTAAAAAAAAGAAACAAAAATACTAAAAAGAAAGAAAGAAAGAAAGTGGGTAAAAAGAAAGAAAGAAAGAAAAAAGGTAAAAAAGAGGTAAGTAAATAGGAAAAGCCACAGAAAGAAAGAGAAAGAAAGAAAGAGAAAGAAAGAAAGACATGAGGTTATAAAGAAAGAAGCTGCAGATGAAAGCACTGTAAGGGGAAAATGCAACTTGCTGACAGCGCTAGTGCTAGAAAAGTGTGCAGAAATGACCGAGCAGCGCTTCCACGCCGCTTTTACTTTCACTCATGAGTCATTTTTCTGTTTCTGACATCTTCGGATTTTATTCTACAAACACAGAGCACAGGCGCTGCAGGCCGGGCTTCTCAGAGTGTGAATTCAGATCATGATTCTCTCTACTGTAGCTCAGCCGTTCCGCTAATTCTCACTCCATTAAAATCAAAGTTCTGATTGGAACTCTGTAGATCTGATTGGTTGCTCTGTAGCACTGACATCATCGTTACCGAATATAGTCCCGCCCACTTCGAACTGGCAGGAAACAGAAATTCAGGAATCTTGTAACTGATCTTGAATTCTGCACAGAAGCTAAGAAGCTAGTTATGAAAATGATTTGGTAGCAGCTTCAGTAGTAACTGACTCACTGATCATTCTGGATATCAGGTGCTAAGTTTAAAAAAAAACGACAAACACTCAAAAGTGGAGCTGAATCACCAGTGAGTATGGCATCCTTTAGCCGTTCGCTGCACAAACAACGCAGTTAGTTTAAAGACGTTATGAAAAAAAAAAATCACTCGTGGTTTGGAATTTCTTCTCGATCCGAGCTTTCTCTAATGACCGGGTCAACGAGACCGCGCGTGTAAACATGCACGAGTCATGTGGGCCACGATTAAGAGATCCAGACAGAGATACTCTTATCTGATGTGGCCTTTCCAAGCAGCTGTAAGAGGAGTTGGAGAAGGAGGTTGAGCATGGCTAATGTTAGATAATGCTAATTTAGCAGTTGGCTGTATGGAAAAGCTAACGCAAGCCATACATTACGCCCAAATTACACATACACGTCCAGCTGCGAGACGTCCGTTACCGTGATGTGATTGCTGTTATTGTGCGCTGCTCTGTCGGGGGGGAGTTAACCCACGTGACCTCGGTCTAGCACTCATACATACGCCACGGTTGTATTCATATTTACAGCACTGCTTCTTTATCGCTGCTTAAAATGTTTTAAAAAATTAGGAATTTTACAGAAAGAAACTCAAGGTTGATCATTTTTCAGATTTCTTGGGGTAAATTCCATCTATAACATGTCTTCCCTTCTTCTGCAGTAATCAAAAAAAAAAATCCAAAACCCAACAGGAAAATTTTGCGCCTGTTTTGTCGCCCTGACAACCAGCGCACTTCCTGAAACGTAGCCACTTTGATCCAAGCTTTAACTCCGCCCACTTCACAACAACGTCATTTCATATACAGCTGAATAGCTTGTTTTTACTGTACGTTTCATTAAGACGTACACTTTGTTAACACCGTTATAAACGTTATTATGATTGGAGAAACACATGAAGTCATTCTGTGTATTTTTAAAACCTCAAAAGAGGTTTTTTTTAATATATATATTAAAAGCAAACAAAAAAAACTCATTTTATAGATGATGTACATTCGTGAAATTTTACAAGTTCGTTATTATGCTCATCTAGAGATACAGGAGAAGAGGAGTTTATCAAAATGGTGGATTTACAGTAGGCTCGGGACAATTGACGAAAGGATCGGGAATCGCCGACAGATTCCGGCTATCGCAGTAGCTATCATGGTGGACGAGTAAATTCCAAAATCTGTCGAAAAACGTAGCATCTGCAGCTTTAATATCGACAGAAATAAACTGAGTTCACCTATTATGTATCCTATACAAACCTTAAGAGCCTGCTGAGAACAAAACGTCCTTCTCTTAGCTCTTAGCTTCCCGTGTCTGTGCTGCCGTGAACAACTTCGCTCTCTAAACGTGAACAGAGATTTAAATTAAAATGAAACAGCGTGTTGTTTATCAGGGCAACTTCATTATATATCTGCTTCTGATCAACAAAGAGCAAATTCGTGTATAGTTTATATAATTTTATTTCAATTTTATAATGAGTATACTTACAGCTAATAACGCGTTACGTTTACTTACAGTCCCAAATTCAGTTCTGCTGCAGTTCTTCCTGACCTTGTTAACGAGTAATTAAGTCATTAAAAGGTAAAACGCTGACTAACTGCTCATGCTAGAGACTGCAGCTACAGCCGACTCAAAAACAGCTTCCAGGATTTCTTCCTCCGTGTAGCTGCCACACGCCGAAAATAATAAATATTAAAGATCATTATTTAGCACTGAAGTTAACAAATCGTTTACTACTCTACAGCTAGTAGACTGTTAGCCGTTAGACGTTATCCAAATTATAGCAAGAAAGCTATTGGTGCAAAATAAAAGAAGCAATTACACAAAACCTAAACGCTCTTTCATAACGCTAATCACCTTTAGCAGTTTCATTGACATTAGCGCGTTGCTGTCATTGCTAGCCCCTAGCTAGTGTTGCCTTTTTCGCCTCTCTAACTAGCACTTACTAGCATAATTTAACCTGTTAACTAAACTACAGTTTTAGCCAGTGAGAGACTACACTGCTAATAAACATTTTGTCACTAAAACCCATTTTTCAGTCTGCATTTAAAAGCCTTTTGATCTTTAAGCATCGATATTCACTGGTTTGTAACTTACATTATGCTAGTTCTTGCTAGTTAGCAAGCTAATGTTTTCCTAGCAGTCACAGTTGTCTATCAGGCAAGGGTTTATCCTAAAGTTAGGATAGTTTGTTAGGATAGTTTGACCATGTTCTGTTACAGCTACTGTTATCAGTTAACTTGTAACTGAAATGCTAAACAGGAAAGACGCAATTTCACAGTTAGCATGCTTCTCTAAGAAGACGTAGTCAGAAAAAAATTCCCAAAGCATGTATGCAATAGAGACGTAGACGTCACATAGAGACGACTCTTTTTTTCTTTCCAAAAGAGAGACCTGAAAATGCATAGCAAGTTATTTTAAGCGCTGGATCATTCTGAATTTAAACTCTTCCTTGAGCAAATTCTACAAATAGCACTTGGGTATTTATAAAAGACCTGCAAATGAAACACCTGCTAGAAAAGTTGTTCCTCCTCCTTCTGTTGTTCTAATATTAGTCAAATCTCACTCAGACAGTTTCAGAATTAAATCGCGCATGAACAAGATTCCAGCAAGCAGATGAATCAGGATTCCCAGTTAACGTTCTGTTTTTCCCTCCACCGAGCTGTGAGCATAGACGGTTTTCGGGTTTTTTTTTTTTTTGGGGTTCTTGTGTAATACCATATGTGAAGTGGGGCATTTCCTTACGCTTTCGTCGAGGAGCTGGGTGTCACTTCATTTCCTGTCTGCTAGAACAGAGCAGAAATGCTCGTTAAGTATACACTATGCATGTCTCTCCAGTCTGAATTCCTTTCCGAGGTTACAAAATCGATAAGCCATGAAGCTATTAAATCAGACGAACGTAAATGACGCATATCTACTCGACGTTAAATAAAACACTGCCATCCTGCGCTGCGAACAGCCGTGTGTAGACACGTATGTAAAACCTGTGGGGTTATGAACAGACATTAACTGTGCAAATCAAGTGGTTTACAGCAGGGAATTAAATTTTAATTTGGAAAGCCCTGCTCCATCTGGGCCGAACACGCAAAGCCAACACATGACACGCGTGCTCTCGGCAGCAGGGCCGAAGCCAATTTACTCAACCTTTCACAGCTGCACGCATCAGAGAGCACTCGCTACACTTTTAGTGCGCTCTCCAAAACCCACGCTCAGCAAATTACACACAACCCAACCTCGCTTTAATTCTCCTTTTACACTCGGTTACTTTCCCTTCGCAGCCCTGCTGCATACACTGTAAAGTGCACTGAAGCTAGCTATTCAAGGAGATGTGTCAAAAAGCATCAGGTATATAAAGAACAAGCGGGACTAACTGTTAGTCACGCTCAGAGCGGAGAAACGTCGCAAACCGGAAATCCCCTGCCTCGTCACGCTTTCAGTAAGGGCTAAATATAAGCCACATATGCAGCGCTTAGTCCATCCGAATGGAATTCTGGTGCAGGGACGGGTGACATGATGATATAATTTTGACATGTTGAGATAAATTATATTACAATGCACTTTCCTAAGTATTGCAAAATCTTTCAGACATTTTTATTTTTCAAATTGTGATTACAGAATCTGATTGGAAGCAATTAGTAAATATTAAAATTTAAAAAAAAATATTAAAATAAATACTAAAATAAAATATTAAAATTTTGGACAGAACCCTTAAAATTTTACTTTTAATATACTAGAATTCTTTCACATTATTATTATAAAATTATTTTAAAATTAAAGTTTAAAATATCATTTAAAAATAATTTAAATAATTTTGAAAGTAATTTTTTTTTGTAGGCACTACGCAAGGATTTTCAATAAATAAACTAATAAATGCACCACGGCTATACATGTAAAATGTCAAATAATACGTAAAGTGAACACTACCCCCAAGTGAACACTACCGCAGTGAGGAAGCGATCGGACTCGGAATCGACTAGACTGCATGAAGTGAATCAAACATGCCGTGTGTTTCGGGTTTCACATTTTTTGTAGATGCTAAACTGCGCCAAAGGACAGACCTGTAGCGCTGCAGAACTGCCATGTGTCCTGGATATTTGCGCAGACGAACAACATAATGGATGAGATAAACAAAACTGATTATTTACATAATTACCGAATTACTACCGAGCGCCGGCTATGTGTTCTCTGTGCTTGGGTGATTTTTTTTTTTTTTTTTGTGTGATTTCTAGGTGTGCCATATTTCTGACCAGTGAAAGTGTTTTCTGAGGACTTTTACAGTCCTACATGCTCCTCAGCCTCAGAAAATGGACTAACAGGTGCGAAAGCACCGTCGGTGAAGCATCCATGTTGCGCTTTTAGACTTTTTAAACCTACTACGGACTATTACAGGATTCTTATTGTTCGTTCACACCCCTCTCGGTTTGTTACATGTCCTGTAAGAGCTCAAATCTAAAATATTAATATATTAAATTGTCGCTGTAGCAGGTCGCAGTTTGAGCGAGGACGTTCCTGTTCACCCGCCTAACCGACTAAACCTGTGGAGGAAGCCCTGGATGGGTCCAGCTCTTCAGCCTGGATCTCTGGGGGGTGGCTAAAAATACACCAGCAGAGAACAGGGGTGATTAGAAGCGGACAATGAGCAACAGGAAGCGATTCTGAGGAAAGGTCAAGGGAAGATTCCTGTGGCAAAGGCGAGCAGGGAAAAGGGACGGAAGCTCAGTGGCCTCTCTACAAGCCTCCCCTTACGGACGAATCCACACCACGTCTAAAAAGACCCAGGTTTTATTCAGAGATTGATGGCACTCTGGATTTCTGATAACACAGTTCACACAGGCGCTGGCTTTTTGGGCCACTCTGACTCATGGGAGCTGAGTCAGAGCTGGAGGTACCGAGGCTGCCTTCCAAAAATAAATTCATCTTTATAGTGTGCAAATCTTACGTCATTTGCGGATATTTTTAACCAAGTACATTTCATTTATAAGGTTCCTGTGAGGCGCAAGTCGAGAGCATGTGAGATGGAGGGAAGGGGCAGGGCTTCTAGGTGGGGTCATTTAACATCAGGGATCTCAAAAGATCTGCGATACTGATGTCATTCGGCTCATCTTACCACTTTACTGGGGGAAAAAAAAAGCCTGCTCTTTTGACATACATTTGAGTGACAACTCATACCAGCGTACGCCGATGCTAAATTGCAAAGCTACGCAAACTACGTAAAGGTTGGCAGGTCTGAGAATATAATATAATTGAGAAATAAAAAGGTCATATACAGATGAGCGAATCATTAGATCATTCAAGCCTAGTTGTAGCACATGAAAAACAGCTTTGAATCATTTCTATGCAATTAAGACTCTTTGCTGGAGCTCGAGCTGTTTCTTGGAGTGCCGCATCACTGCATGCTGTTTTCCCCATGGTAACACACCTGAATAACTCGTTAATTAACAGATGAGCTGAAGCATGAGTGTGGAAATGGAAAAAAAAAAAAAAATTGCAAGCACTTGAAAAAAAAAAAAGAAAAAAAAAAAACAACACACACTAGTACAGTCCAACATTTCACAGCTGGAAAGTGCTGCTGTTTTCTGAAAAAGCTCGATTTCCATCAGTTCAGTCCACACTTCTCAACAGTGTTTCATAAGCGTGCAAGAGGATGTTGATTCTAAAGGATATTTCATCAAAGCTCAACACCCCTTCCTCCTGGAAATGACATATTAAAAGACAAACTACAAGCTGTCTGATCTGCAAACACAAAACCCCTCTCACTGTCTGTCGGGTTAATCGCGTTTGCTCCAGAGTTCTGCGTCTGGACTTAAAGTGAAACCTGACTTCAAAACACACGAAACTGAAACAGACAGGGTTTAAAATCATTTCTCCTAAATACAGTGATGCTCCCTCAGAGAGGCGATCTAGGCCAAACCACTCTCTTCTGTTCCTGTCAGAGCAGGTATCGATGTCATGCCTTGTGACCAAATTCCTCCACCATGGCTTACAGAAGCTTGGCTGGAGCTAGTCATCGGAAATCATGTGACTTTGGCTCGTAAGATGAACTATTAGATGTTCCAGCAGTGGTAGCTCGGGGTCTATGCATTAGCTGCCTGGCTGATGCTAAGTAGTCTAGAGCATGGTTTCTCATGGTTTCTCACCCTTTCCGGAGTAACACAATTTCCGAGGACCCGCTTACGATCATGGAACAGATTTAATCTCGAGGATGATAGGCCAAATATGTAACATCATTTTAACCTATTCAAGTCATGAGAGCTTTTTATTCCTGAACTTTCCACTCATCCAGATGTAGATTTGAAACTCTCTGTTTCATATCAAAAATCACACTTAGAGTTAACATTATTTATACTCGTTACTCTAGTTGAGTTTTAGATTAACTTGTTTCATTTCAACCGACTAGTCAGTTCAGCTTACAATTATGACAACCAAATAATAGTCAAAACAACCTGGACACCAGGGGATCCCTGGATATAAGTCATGGACCCTGGGGTTCCCACTTTCAGGTTCTTCATTCTACAAGAAAAGGCTGTCAAACGTTTTTATTAAGAAAATAAGGTGCAAGCGCTTCTGTTCCACTCCTGCTATCACAACTGTCTCCTCACAGCAAAACATATTGAGGAAAAAAACACTACAGACACGATGTAAAGAAAAAACACTGCAGCCCACGTTTAAACGTTGGCTGACAACTTGTTAACTTTTCGTCAACGCCGCAAACACACAACACGCCACATTAGACACTTCCTTAGAAAAGAATAATGACTATGGCTAGTCATCTTCTATGCAGGAATTTTTACTAGTTTGTGTCTGTATTAAGGCACTTAACTAGTTAACTAGCTTGCCATACCACTATTACATTTTGTTAGCTATAGTTTTTAGCTGTCAGTAGGGTTGCTGGGAAACCAAATCATGAGACTGGGCGACAAATTACAGCTTGTCCAGTGAGCTAGCTAAGGAACTTATGACTTGTCCATGCCGGTTAGTTGGTGTTCAGAATGATATGGGTCCAAATAAAAAAAATAATAAAATCACAGGACTACCAAAAGAACCACTTGTTTCCACTTAGGTAATGGTCTCATCCCTTTACTGCTCATCTGCATGCTTGAATTGTGTCCTGTCTCCATTGTAAAGTCACTTTGGTTAAAAGCGTCTTCGAAATGAACAGACGCAAATGGAACGTAAATGTAGATCACACGAGGTTAGCTGTGGTCACGAAAGGCCAGAGTCCAGTTTCAATAATCTGCCAAGCCTCCTTGTGGAGATCTATATTACACACCAAGTGTTTAAATTTCAAGCCCCCAAAAAGGACCTCATCCACCTGAGAAAACACAGACTGGATAGATGTTGGCTGATTAAAGGGGAACTAAACTTGGAAGAAAAACTGGTGCAGTTGGTCACCACTTTGCTGAACTCCAGGTCTCCAGAACCACAATTCGGCTCTCTCGGTTTCTTTCAGGGTTTCTTTACTTGGAAATCTGGTGAACGTTATACCTGCCAGGTGTAAGTTAGAACTTAGAGCCTCACTGAAACTATGGCGCTTGGTGCAGCCAATAGTTTTTTAGTACACCATAAATGCAAATATAGTGGCCAACTAGGCTATGACAGAACTTACATTCTGCTGGTGAACCTGGCTGCTGGTGTTCAGCACAGTGGTCACCAACTTCAATACAGGAGATCAACATTTCTGCCGAGTTTCTTTCCCCTCAATCAGCCACATCTGCACCAACCATTCTGTATTTTGCCAGGTGAACAAGGTGCTTTTTGGGTCTTGAAGTTGTGAAATACAGACAGGTTGAAGGATGCGTGACTGAGGGGAACTAAACTGTTCAGAAAAGGTGATCTCCAGAACTGAAGTTGGTGACCACTGTGCTGAACTAGAAATGTCCAAGTCCACAGTACAGCTCCTTTGTTTTACGTAAGATTTCTTTACTCCAGTCTTGGAGACTCATTGCTCTGCGATAGTTTTGGAGTTTCTGTACTCATAAACACAATTTATGAGAAACAGGTCCAGAGTACAAGACCGGGTGTGTCAAACTTAAAAACTCTGCTGGGCATTGGGTGTCCAAGACTGGAAATGAGAAACTTTGGTATAAAGGAACTTCTTGACTGGAGTATGCCAAGTTCCTGTTTTGCTTTGCTGATAAGACAAGCAGAACCTGTTGCTGCATCTGTTCACTATCATCAACTGTTAACAAACCCACCATTCCCACCCAGAATTAGGAAGCAACACCAACTCAAACAGCATCTCGATTAAAACAACTCACTACTTACCAGACCACGCCGAATGCCCCGTATCCGATAGGCCGATCAGGCTCGATGTCCAGCTGCTGCTGTAGATGGTGTTGATGGTGGTGATGGTGTGCCTTGATGGCTGCAGCCTGCACCTGAGCGGGCGCCGCAGCCGCAGCCGGACCAGGAGCCTGTCCGGGTGCGGGCGACGGAAAGTATGGTTGCTGCTGCTGCTGCTGGCTCGGGTTGAGCATGACGGCGGCGGACGCATGTTGCTGCTGAACAGGATGGACGGCGGCGGCCGAACCTGGAGCGGGATGCTGCTGCTGCTGCTGCTGGAGATGGTGCTGCCCGGCGTGGTGGTGGTGCTGGTGGTGGATCTGGTGCGGAGGGGGCAGGTGCGCCAGCTGGTGGTGGTGGTGTGGATGGTGGGCTGCTGACGCCACCGCCGAAGCACCTCCGCTGTACGCCGCCATCATTTTGGCCGCGTTAGCAGCCGTGGTCCCGCAAAGAGCCATACGCACTCTGGGAGAGGCTGGACGAGGGGGAAGGATGTCGGGGAAGCAAGAAAACAAGATCCGAGGGCGAAACCTCACAGGCCAAGATGATGAGAGAAGAAGCGGCCAGGGGGGTCAAGCGGTCATGGATCCAGTGGACTTGGATAGAGGCAAATTTAGAAAAGGAAGCAAGATGTCATATCAGCACGAGTGATAGAGTCACTCCCATTTTGGCCAGCTTTATCTTGCAAGATCTGACCTACTTCTGAGAAGATCCCTCTCTCTCTCTCTAACTTGCAGGCACAATGCCAAGCATTCACAAGATCCCTACTAGAAATGAACAACAACAAAAAAACAAAGCTAAACTAAAGAAAAATTTTAAACAAAATAATGTTTGATGTGATGGAAAAACTCCCTCTCCCCCCGTGGTGGATGATCCAGTGCGCGGCCTTAGATCTCCCGCATGGTGGAGGTGGGAAGCACCTGGCCTCGCATCTGCTCCACCTTCGGCTTTATTTCCCTCTCCTGCAGTGTGAAAGGGGGAAACCGACGGATGTGTGTCAGCGTGGGAAATGCTGCATTCATCTTTCAGATCTCCTAGCTTGCCATGTCGGCTGATCCATGCACCGAGGCCGCGTCCACCGCCGGGACTGCATGCGGGGTTTGCAGGAGGAAGAACTTATTTTACGCACGGCTGGAAAGTCGACCAAATTCCCTCCATATATGCCAAATCGTTGCCTATGTGTGTGTGCGTATATCTGCTGATCCTCTCATCAATATGGATATTTCTTTTATTATTATTTGCTCGCGCGCAGGAGGGCTGGCACCCCGAAATTGTTGCTTGCGCTCAGGAAAAGAAACAATCCCAAAATATCACAAGTGCCAAAGCCACTATGTATCCAAAATCCCCATGGTGGTGATCAGAAACGAGAGCAATCCCTTCCCCAGAAGGAGGAAAAAACAACAATTTCTCTCAAGGCAGCAGTCAACTTATTTTCCCCATCGATTCCTGTGTGTGTGTGTGTGTGTGTGTGTGTGTGCGTGCGTGCGTGTTTTTGCTTCCACTACGGCGTCGTTAGTTATTGTATCCAAGCGCATAAATCATAAATCCGGTTTAGAAAAATATCCAGGAAATTCACCAGCAAAAGAAAAAAAAACACATCCAGTGTTGCTGGCAGTGACAAAACAAGCAGTCAGTGTCCTCCTCGGCTCACCCTCTAGCCGGATGGTGCTGCCAGGACCTAAAGACACACACTCAAACCATGGCTCGGTCCCAAATCCCCAGCTTGTTCCCTACACTCGCGCGCTACCTACAGGATAATAAGAATGAGCTTCCACGCGCTCAGGAAGTGCACTCCGATTCAACAAAACAACCGTTTGATATTCTGCCTCACACGGACATTGGAACGCCTTCCTCCCACCTGTGATTGAACGAGCTCTGACCAATCACAGAGCGAGTTTCTCGTTCATTGGCGCACGCCGGCCAATCCGTTGCCAGAGAAACAGGGACGGGCTGAACTGTTGAGTGCGAAACTGACGCCATTCCGGCTCTACGAACGGCTGCGCGTTGTAGCGCCGTGACACGAAAACTTTGAGCCAGAATGGCGCTGAAAGAGCGTCAGTTTCACTCGGACGAGTCTAGGCGAGGCAAACCGACCAATTGTCAGCCGCCACTTGAAGCGCGTTTCTGGGCTGAAATGATTGCCACCATTCGCTGGCCAATTATTCTTCAAATCGTTGATGAGCCGGAGGTAAAAGGTAAAGGGCGGCCAAGTTTGTGTGATCATGATTCATGTAACTTTATTGTCTTTGTCTGTGGATACAAAAAAAAAGACCTGATTGTTTTTTGTCAGCGTTTAAGAATTAATAACTAAATAAACTCTGCAGTTAAATTCACACGTAGCCCTTTGGTTGTGGATCAGGTGTGTTAAATGAAAAGCTGGTAAACTTTTGCAAATATTGTTTACAATGTTCCATAGTTCATAAATGTTTTATAAACATTTTATAAATGAGCATAGAGTGAAATTATTACACTGTAATTACTGAGTGATCAGTGAACCTGGGAAACAGCTGGAGTGAAAAAGCTGTAAGGATGTGTTTTAGTTTTAGGAGGATGAATGATCACGCCGTTCATCATGTTCGCAGAACTTCCGCTGTACCCTCAGGGTACGCCTTGCACCTTTAAAATGCCTGGAAGAATCTGAATGGGATTTAAGGTGCATAAATGGACCGTAATTAGTTTTCAGAGCCATGATTTAATGATATGCACTCTTCCAGGGAAAAACATACGCGCTACAGGTACAAAAAAGTGCACCACAACATCGACAATGAAAAATTTACAGTTTAGCACCATTTTTGGTACAGTGTATAGCACTAAACACTCTACACAACCTGTTGTGTCTCCCGCTTACCTTTAAAGTAGGTATTGTTTTAAAAATGTGTTGCTCATATTCGGGATTAAAATAAATGAAAAAAACAAAAACAAGGCTGGACATGAGCTATTTTGGTTTCATGATGATAAAATGACTCTAAAGGGTTCATCTTGTATCTTTAAAATGCCTGGAAACAGGAAGAATGAAAAATAAATTTACATCTAGGTAAAAGTTGCACACTAAAAAGTGCTCCACAGCACCGACAGTGAAAAAGGGACAGTTTAGTACCCCCTTTTTTTTTTTTTTAGCAGTGTATAGCACTAAAGAGTCTATACAGCCTGCTCGATCTCTCTTACCTTTAACCCTTGTGTTGTCTTAGGGGTCAAAAATGACCCGCCACTACGTTTAGCAGCTGAGAAAAAGAGTGCTGTCCACTGCTTATATGCAGTCTTTCTGCACTGTGGAGAGGGAAAACCCTGATATTTACAGTTTCTGATGAATGACAGATTGTTTCTTCATGAAAAATAGATTAAAATTCCATGAAGCCTCTTTTCACGTTATAGTGGGGCAGCCGTGGTCTAATGGTCCGAGAGTCGGACTTGTAACCTGAAGGTGAACCTGAAGGTCGTGGGTTGGAGTCTCGGGTCCGGCAGGGATTGTAGGTNTGGCTGCCCACTGCTCCGGGTGTGTGTGTGTTCGCTACTGTGTGTGTGCACTTGGATGGGTTAAATGCAGAGCACAAGTATGGGTCACCACACCTCACTTCACTTCATTTTAAGGGGGTTAGTGAAGGTGGGTCATTTCTGACCTTTAGGACAAAGGGAGTAGACATAATGTTAAGACCACACAAGGGTTAAAGCAGGATTTTCTGATTTAAAAGTGTGTTGCTCATATTAGGGATTAAAACAAGAACGAAAAAAGAAAAAAAAAACAAGGCTGGACGCAAAACCTCTAAGGAACTATTTTGGTTTCATGATGATAAAATGACCCTAAAGGGTTCATCTTGTATCTTTTTAAAATGCCTGGAAACAGGAAGAATGAAAAATAAATTTACATCTAGGTAAAAGTTGCATACTAAAAAGTGTTCCACAGTGCCGACAGTGAAAAAGGGACAGTTTAGTACCTTTTTTTTTTTTTTAGCAGTGTATAGCACTAAACAGTCTATACAGCCTGCTCGATCTCTCTTACCTTTAAAGCAGGTTATTCTGATTTAAAAGGAGAAGTGTGTTGCTCATTCATATTCATATTCATATTCAAGGATTAAAAACAACCTGAAAGCAAAACTGACTTCTTCAGGGAAAATAATATCTACAATCTAATTAAATTGATAACAGTATCATTTTATGACATTTTATGTCATTACACACAGTTCTCAGTATTGTTATTGTGGAAATGTCATTTAACTGAGTTTTTTTTCCTAAGATTTTTTCCCTAAGTTTTCCTGAGTTTTTTCAAGTACATGATTAAATAAAGTCTTCAAAACTAGCAACATGAACACATTTTGCTTTCATGGTTAAAACTGTTGATGTAGCAGTTTAGCAGTTAATAATTGCCTTGAGTAATAATAATAATAATAATAATAATAATAATAATAACAATAACATTTATATAGCACACCTTTCACTTTCACTGTATTATGAAGTAATAAAATCACATAATAAAACCACAAGCATAAACTAAAAGAAGCGAAAATAGAAATACGTACAGAGTCATGAGAAACACAAATACAGAATGAAATGAGCTATAAATGAAAATATAAATACCAAACCAGAGGAAATATGTTCAGTTAAAAACGTTTTTAATAGTGTAGCGACCTATAAAGTGAAATGTGAAGCTCATATTTATGCTGAAGTGTTTTTTTTGTATCGTAGCTCACACCAGATCAATAGCATATGCCATGTGGTAATGTACATGTGCTTTTCATAAACGCATAAATAGCATATAGGCATTATACAAGGTACGGGCTTCTGATATTCTCTGTATAAAACAAAAAATGATAACTTTCCCCCAGGCACTGTAGTGTCATGTTCTTTTTTTTTTTATGTGGCTTAATATCACAGATGCTGTTCTTTTCAGGAAATTGTGTCAAAACAGCCGTAGCAGCTGCCGAGCCTCTCTGTGTGAAGCTAATCCAAGGTGAACCAAACAACATGGAAAA
Organism: Pangasius elongatus; assembly: GCA_033441825.1. Lineage (NCBI taxonomy): Eukaryota > Metazoa > Chordata > Actinopteri > Siluriformes > Pangasiidae > Pangasius > Pangasius elongatus. The sequence goes on along the minus strand of JAKKZN010000014.1, from coordinate 19,748,012 downwards.
TTCCAGGAAAGGTGACTGCTGTACGTTTCTCATTAAGTATCGGCCCTGATTAAAACAAAGCAATTAATCCCCTTGGCCAGGTTTAAAATAAGCCTGTCCTCCTTTAAGTGCAGTCCTAATTCTGATGGATGAGTGTGACGTGTCCCACATTGAGAGTTAATTTAGGCATGGATATTAGAGAAAGCGGACCGCACACACAGCTCCTTCTGCTAACAGGAAGCAGGAGATGATCACTTCTCCCTTTCTGACCTCATGACCAAACGCTCGGCTTCAATTTATACCAAGCGTAGAGTGTGTTCACAGATCGGTGCTGCGCTGGGAAGAATTTCTACAATATAATGCACTGTAATACGTTAGATGCGTTTTACAGTCAGAAATCATCCTGGGTGGAATTCTGGGAAAATATTTAGACTGCAGAGCTTCTGTAACACTACTGCGACTGTGTAAGGAATAAACCACTCAGAGTTGTTCTCTTATAGGAAAATAATCAACAACAAGGTTGATTATGAAGCAGAGTTACTGTTACCTCACTGAAGTTGATTATTTCCCTACAACAGCATGTCCCAGAGTGTTTTATTCCTCTTACACCACAGCAGTTTGCCAACAATTACAATGTATTATCTGTTAAAGAATGGCACTTCGTACTAGTAATAATACTTAATATAATATAAACTTAGATAATACTACTTATCCGTTTATAGGTACACATAACGCTGTGGAATGTCCACATACCAAGTTAGCTATAGCAGCTTTAAACAGTATAAACAGTATAAACAGTTGTTCCCTCACCATCCTCCAAGACAAATAAACTCCTCTGTCCTGAAGACTTCGGAAAAACCTACAGCTTTACCTCTGACTGTTACGCAGCACTGACACTAGAGACTCCTTCCATTAACGTTAAACTAATCTCCTTACAGAAAACGTCACCATATCAACGAAGACATGTTTTTTAATCTGTTTATATGAAGCTTCCACAGTACAGCCCCAGTGAATGAGGTGTTACTATAGAAACCAGAAGGTATTAGAACGAACGCGTTAATATAATCTTGCGATTCGCAGCTTCACTTTTGTCAGAGCTGCTGTTATAGAACACTAATCAACACCTTCTGTCCAATCAGAATGGAGACTTGAGAAGCTTTATGTAAGGAGATGTTTATACAAAGTCTCCAAAGGTAGGTCAAAGGTAAAACTTTAAGTTTATTGATAACATTTTTTTTTGTCCCACTGACATCAAGAGAGAGAGTAAAAGAGATGCTGGTGAAGGAACGACTGTTTGTAGCTGCTATGACGTACTACAACATTAAATGTACCTATAAATGGATAAAAAGTGCAATATGTTGTTCTTTACTAAACTTAAAATGGTCATTGATGACAAATTGCTGTGGTATAAAAGAAACAAAACACTGCTGTGTTTAGGAAAATAATCACCGTCGGGGTGGTAACAGTAACGCTTCGTTGTTGATTATTTTCCTATAACAGCACGCCCCATCGTGTTTTATTCCTTACCTCACGGACAGAGTCAGTAGCTGTGGTAAGACATTAAATAGAAAGTCTTTGCAAAAAGCACATAAATCCGAAAACAGTCTGTTAAGTCCACTCAGTCAGGAATTTTCTTCTTCAATCCGTCTGATTAAAGTCTCGCTGTTGGTAGGAGATTGATTTTTTTTTAAAGGCTTTTGTACCTTTTCAAACTAAACACACAGCGTGTCTGTTAAGCTTAGAGATAATAAAGACGTAGAAACACTGCTGTGCGCTAATCTTAAAATAACCCGAATTGTAAAAGAGAAGATGTTGTTACAAAACTAACACTTTCCTTCAGCACTAAGTGTAATAATGAACACGCTGCTTAATTCAGTGAGCACCTGCTGTGAGGTGCAGCTACAGGTGAGCCCTGAGTGCTCTATTCTTAATATATAACTCGAGTAAATACTATATTAATGTTACACTGACCAAAGCTGAAACAGTATTCCTCAAAAAAACTATTTTATTCCACACTAAGGTTCTGGTTCAGCCTCATGCAATGTGTTCATTAATCATCAATTTTTTTTTGCTAAACAGCTCCGCAGCAAACTCAGCAGTATTTATTACATGTGGTAATTATTGGACAGAGAAAAGTCATGGATATTTAATAATATACACAGAGATAGGTCCGGAAGTATATGGACAATGACAGAGTTTTTGTGATTTTGCCGTTATACACCACAATGGATTTGACAAAAAAAAAAAAGATGCGATATAAGTGTAGACTTTCAGCTTTATTTTAAGAGGTACCACAAAAATATGGCTTTTACCATTTAGGAATTACAGCCATTTTCAACAAAGTACCTCTATTTTCAGGGGCTCAAAGGTATTTGGACAAAGTGACATAATTGTAAATATAACCATAATTTTAATACTTGGATGAAA
>JAKKZN010000014.1:19635580-19649356 GCA_033441825.1 Pangasius elongatus | reverse complement strand
TCCAACCTCGTCACTCCCAAAGAGAACCTCAACATCTTCAGCTCTGCTACCTCTAGCTCTGACTCCTGTCTCTTCTAGGAATAAAAAAACAATTTAATTAGTTAGAAAATACCATAGACAGCTGCAAAGAAATCTAATTAAAAAAAAAAAAAAGTCCTATTGAGACTAATTATGAACTGGAGTGATGTAGCTGAGGTTGAGGAACTGTCAGAACCAGAATGCACATGCCCTAGTAAGGATAAATTAGAGTAACGTTATAACGAGTGCATTAATACAAACCTGTGATCTGCAGCTAGCTGCACTACTGTCAGAGCTGCTGTTATAGAGAATTAATCAACACCAAAAAATCTGCCCAATCAGATCTGAGAGTTCAACAGCATTGTAGGATTATGGTTTTTAATCAATATGTGACTGTCAATCAAATGCATCCATGCCATCTTTATCCTAACAGTGCTCAGTTTCCCAAGCCAAGTTTCCCAAGTTATCCCAAGGATAGACAACTTAAAAACATGTTTGGGAACAAACACACAAGCCTTTTGTCAAACCAAGGCTATTAAGAGGTTAACCTCCATCTTCAGAGGCGCAGACTTAAAACTGCAGGTGATACGATATCCTGCCTGAGAGACAGAAAGAGGAGAACCACGTACACTTTCTACCTTTAGAGCTTAGATTGAATAGCACGCAGTGAGGTGTGAGGCTTTGACGACCACACTCATTTCTCTTTAATCCCGTCTCTGTTGTGTGAGGAGGAAAAGGTCTGGAGTTTAAATGGAACCGTTTTGTGAAGAAGGTGCCTGGTGGGGAATGAGGTCTTTCTGAAGCGAATGGCTCTGTTGTGTGGCCTTGTCTTCCATCGCCATTGTGACCAGGCTGTGCTGAAAGGAGATAGAGAGACTATTGGAAAGTAGGACTGAGGCAGGGGGTGCGAGCCAACATGTGGCTGGCAGGGAAATTAAACCAGGCGGATTTTAGGAGTGGGCTATAAATCAGGGGTTATTGTCAACAGGCTACACTCCAACAACCATATCACTGCACAGCTCACTGAATGGTTGGCTGAAGGAAAATAGTGTAAATGTGACTAATCGATATCACTCAGTGGTTTGTTAATCTGAAGAATCTGTAGATTTCTGAATTAGTGTCCACCAGTGCCAGGATGGGAGTTCTTTTTTCTCTGATCACTCTAGTCTTTTACTTTTTAAAGTAGATTTTTCATTGCTTTGGATGTTAAATTTAACAACTCCTAAAAATATTCATCACTGGCACTACAATAAAAGCTGCACCTGCAAGGCTGCCACCCCTCTCATGGACTCTTCACCCTCCTGCCATCTGGCAGAAGGTCCCGGAGTATCTGTGCCACCACCACCAGATTTAAAAACAGCATTTTCCCTGAGCCAGTCAGACTATACAACACACCTGGACCCTTCCCAGCACCACAATAGTATGAGCATCTGTGCACACCTGGACTTTAAACCAGTGCTTTAAATCATCTGGAAAACATGAGGTACTGGAACACCAACGGAGAGGAGATCCAGTAAGTAGACAGGGAGGAAACAGGTCCAGGAACATAGAGACACAACACTAACAGTGCTCCAAGCTCACACAAGTTCTCACAGCACTTTTGAATGCCTCCATAGACCTAGGGCTAATAGTCTAGGTATGATGACAGCGGTATAGTGAAGGATTGCCATTTCCATGATGCTGTAGGAGGACTTCACCATTTCACTGATCCTGTAGGAGGACTTCACCATTTCACTGATCCTGTAGGAGGACTTCACCATTCCCGTGATCCTGTAGGAGGACTTCACCATTTCACTGATCCTGTAGGAGGACTTCACCATTCCCGTGATCCTGTAGGAGGACTTCACCATTCCCATGATCCTGTAGGAGGACTTCACCATTCCCGTGATCCTGTAGGAGGACTTCACCATATCACTGATCCTGTAGGAGGACTTCACCATTCCGTGATCCTGTAAGAGGACTTCACCGTTTCACTGATCCTGTAGGAGGACTTCACCATTCCCGTGATCCTGTAGGAGGACTTCACCATTTCCGTGATCCTGTAGGAGGACTTCACCATTTCCGTGATGCTGTAGGAGGACTTCACCATTCCCGTGATGCTGTAGGAGGACTTCACCATTCCCGTGATCCTGTAGGAGGACTTCACCATTCCCGTGATCCTGTAGGAGGACTTCACTGTTTCACTGATGCTGTAAAACTTGAGGATTCAAATGCACATTTCCTGTGTGTTAAGCTACCAGCAGTCATTTTGCTCAGAACAGTGGTTCTTATAATTAGCTAATATGCTACATACAGCTGGAACAAACTCCCAAAATATTACATTTGCCCCAAATGTAGGAATTTTTAAACCCAAGTTGAAAACATTTCTCTTTTCATGTGCCTACAGCTGAGCTCTGAAACTTGCACTTTACTTCTGTAGCACTGTATTTTATCACTTTGCCTTTAATTTACTATTTATGCTTTTTAAAGCATATTTTTAAAAATATTTTTAACTATTAAATATGGTTTAACTGCTAGCACTGTTATCCCAAGGACTGATTAATATCAGTGGTTATAATATTCCTCACTGTGCTGGGAAACACTCGAGTACAACTGACTGGAGTAATTCAGCCTATTTTCCGATATTATCATGTCATTTAGTTTTTTGTTTTTTTTTAAATCTCCTCCTAATGCATTTTGCTTTTATTCATGTGAAGCACTTTGAATTGCTTTTGTGGATGAAATGTGCTACATAAGTAAACCTGCCTTGCCTTACAGAAGTACATTATGGCATTTAAACATGAATATAACAAAAACACCACTATCGATGAAAAGATAATCGTCTAATCTTGCCTGATTATCCACGTCAGTCCACAACGCAGTCATGTGACTTAGAGTCTGCTTCCAATGCCGTGTTTTGCTGCAGTGTTGACAGCACAGCAGGCGCAGGGTCATCAAACCTGAGCAGTCTGTCTCAAGGTTCGACGCGTTGTGCATTCTGAGATGCTTTTCTGAGCACAACGGCTGTAACGAGTGATGATTTGAGTCAGGCTGGTCTCCTCTGATCTCTCTCATCCCTGAACAAGGACTGCACACTGGAGGTTTTTTTTTTGTTTGTTTTTCACACCATTCTGTGTAAACTCTAGAGACTGTGTGTGAAAATCCCAGGAGTCTGAAATGTCTGGAACCAACAACCATGCCATAGAGATTCGTTCACAGAGATTACACTTTTCCCCTTTCTGATATTATAATGTGAACATTAATTGAAGCTCTTCACCTCTATCTGCACGAGTTAATGCATTGGCTGATTAGATAATTCATGAATTTTGAATGATTCAGCCTTTTTTTTTTTTGCAATCATTTGACGTCTGTCTGAAGTATAATTTCTGTAATTTAAAGTCTTCACAGTACAAAATTGTTTACTACTGAATTACTGCCATATTTGTCACGTATCCTTATAGTTCATATTTAATGCAAAAATATGCAGCGTGTCCTCCCAGGCAAATGATAATAAAACCTACGTGACTGATCTAAAACTTCAAAATTGACGTGAAACATTAAACCATGACATTTTAAAAATCAGTGTGATGATAAATTGAGTGTATAAAAACAAGCAAATGGAAATAAATTTAAAAAATGTGAAAAATCATGTGAAAATGTGTAAAACAACATTACGCGATGTCTAAGAACAATATGTGTAAATTTCATATAGGACATATGTGTGACATTTCTATATGGGCACACACACACACACACAAACACACACACACACACACACACACACACACACACACACACACACACACACACTAAGAGACATGGATTTCTTCTCTCTATCCAATTTGTGACTCTAACCTCAGGCTTAGTACTGATCCCATTGATTCAGGTCATGACGTTATTGCTTGCCACACGGGCCACACACACACACACACACACACACACACACACACACACACACACACACACATGCACACACACACAAACCCATTTCTTCCCTCCGTCCAATCTATGACTCTGACCTCAGGGTCAGTCCTGATCTCATCGATCTAGATAATGACGCCGCTGCGCCACTTCGGGCTGAATTTCAGAAACACGTGCACGCTAAAGGATAAAACAACACGTGGAGCTCGGGTATCAGCTCTCACACACTCGGCTGAGTCGGAGTGCGAAATTGCAGATGCTATATGATAAAACAGGATTGGACTGAACATCTTTGAATGGAGCCATATCAAACAGAATCAGTGTGCCTGAATTAAATTGAATCTTGTACTCAGACAACGAAAAGGATGTTTATACTCACAGATCCCTCACATATCACACACTTCATTTCCTTTATTCCACAGCAGGTGAAATCTCGAGTCTGACTGGCCAGAAGGTGTGCATTATGTGTGTATTTATTCCTATCTGTGTTATCTAACAGACGAATACGCTAAGGGTGTTGTCTGCTTTTGTTAGTGCTCTGTCTGCTCGGATAAGTATCATATTTATCACTGTGTAAATTTATTGAATCTGTGAATGTTTTTTTATTTTTTAATAAATATAAATGGGTCCAAATGGGCAAATAAGTTTTGCCTTCCCATGGAATCACTGGGCTGTTGAGCTAATAATAATACTTTCTGACTACGTACATGAACTGAGCGAGCGTTTGCAGTGCACAGAAAGTGTGACTGTGTGATTTCACTGGATTTCTAAAGACCTTCTGCTTCTCAGGCTCTAACACAGCTGAAGTCTCAAATACCGCGCACCGGCTTGCTGAAACCTACAATATGAACAACTGCAGTTGTGTGTAGTGTGTAGTAGTGTGTGTTTCTTCCACTTCAGTCACCGAGTAAAATGTGTTTATATTGTTAGCTTGAAGGCTTTGCTGTAGCGCTGACAGAAAAGAACCAGAAGGTCAGAAGATTAGAAGATGATTTTGATTCCTTAGCAGACGTATAAAAAAAATGAGAACTCAGGAACATCAGTACATTGTTGGCCTCCAGGAACGAAGTAGAGCTCCTCCACCTGCACAGTCCCGGTTACCCCCTGCCTTCAGGTTGGCTGCTTTATAATTTACTACTGCTGCTTCAATAAATCATCAACAACGTTGTTTTTCTCTGATATATAAGATACTGGGCTCCCTTAGTGGCATGCTGTTGACCTAAAGGAAGAGATAGACAGCTACATACACAGATACATACATAGATAGACAAATAAATAAATAAATAAATAAATAAATAAAATGTCGATTTGCGTATGTTCTACACTGTCTTTCTGTGATGGTGCTGACCTAAGATAATTAATTCATTAATTAATTTCTATATGTCTGTTTAGGAATCAAAATCATCTTCTAATCTTCTGACCTTCTGGTTCTTTTATGGCAACGCTACAGTAAAGCCTTCAAGGTAATTTATACACACACACACACACACACACACACATAAAACAACATTGATAAATGTGATACTTATCCCACACATTGGAGCAGACAGCGCACTAGCAAAAGCAGACAACACCCTTAGCTTATTAGCTTATTAATTAATTAATAATACACAGACAAAAACCAAGCAAGCCAACCCGAAAACAAACACACAAACCATTTCAGACTCATCGACTGCAAACGATTTGCATCCAAGTATTAAAAATAATCCTAATATATACGTAAATGATTAATGCAATCTTTTATGGTTGAATGTTGAATTGAAGCTGAACGTCTACACTTCAATCACATCTTGATTGCTTCAGTTCAAATCCATTGTGGTGGTGGAGGCAAAATTATGAAAATTGTATCACTGTCCAAATACTTATGGAATGACACCCAGTGAACCGGTGACAGAGTCATGGGCACCCAAGGCTCAGTGATGTGCGTGGAGAGCAACGGTTAGCCCGTCTGGTCCCTTCCCGCAGAAGAGCTACTGTAGCACAAGCAGACACAGTGCATTGCAGCTTACTGCGTAAGGGGCTGCGCAGCTGCAGCGCGCTCAGAGTGCCCATGCTGATGGCGCTCCACTGCCGAAAGCGCATACCATACACCTGAGCATCAGAACCGGACCATGGAGCAATGGAAGAAGGTGGCCTGGTCTGATGAATCACGTTTTCTTTTACAGCCAGGTGCGTGTGCGTCACTCACCTGGAGAAGAGATGGCACCAGGATGCACTATGGGAAGAAGGCAAGCTGGCGGAGCTAGCAGGCAACGTTCTGGGCAACGTTCTGCTGGGAAACCTTGTGTCCTGGTGTTCATGTGGATGTTACTTTGACACCTACCACCTACCTAAACATTGTTGCAGACCAAGTACACTCGTTCATGGCAACGGTATTCTCTAATGGCAGTGGTCTCTTTCAGCAGGATAGTGGTTTGAGGAACAGGAATTTCAGCAGGAATGGTTTGAGGAACAAAACAAAGAGCATCTGTGTGATGAGCTGGACAAAGAAGTCCGATCCATGGAGGCTCGATCTCGCAACTTACAGGAATGAGAGGATCTGCTGCTAATGCCTTGGTGCCAGATACCACAGCTCACCTTCTTGTGGAGTCCATGCCTCCATGACGGGTCAGAGAGGACCTACACAGTATTAGGCAGTTGGTTTTAATGTTATGGTTGATCTCTGTGTGTGTGTGTGCGTGCGTGAGAGAGAACAAACGAATCTTCTCCGCGCATGCGCAGTGCGGCTCCGCTGTCCGCCTTAAACGCGGCCGCTCGTCGGTGCTGCGCTCTGCTGTGCGCGAGCGAGAGACACGGCGGAGGGAAACGCACGCGCTGCGGGGCTCAGAGCCACTTCTGCATGCCCGGTGGCCTTCATTCAAACGCGAAATAAGTCGGAAGAATAAAAATCGGATTGTGTGTGTGACTGAATCAAGTGCGTCACACAGAGAGAAGAAAGAGAGGCGGCGGGGGACCGACATGCGGAGCAGTGACACGCAGAAACACCGAGAACCGGGAGTGTGGAGGAACTCTGCTCCCTAACACACACACACACACACACACACACACCTCTTACACACTTCACCGTCACAAGAAGGTAAGACCTCTGATCTAATGCACCGCTGTTTACTGTCTGATGTCATATAAACCTGCACATCTGGCTTTATTGTCCTGTCCAAGTGTATGATAAGAGAAAATAATGATGATGATGATGATGATGATGATGAACAATAATCTTCAACTTCAGGTGTTATTATTCTTACAGTGTGAGATATGCTGCATAAGTTTGTTGGTATAAGTTTGTATATATAATATAAAAGAACATGGGCAGCATGGACTTAACCTGACTGTAGATGCAAACAGGTGATGATCAGACACAGGCATTACACAGGTGTGTGTGTGTGTGTGTGTGTGTGTGTGTGTGTGTGTGTGTGCACGCAGTTATTTTATTTTCACCCTTAATTTGATGATTTCTAACTCATCTAATTCATAAGTAATGAAATGAAGTGGGATTGTAATGGGATAAATGGCAGAACAGGGCTGCAGCTGTGTGTAAATTACACACGAGTGTGTTCACTGTATAACTGCTTATAGACAGAGAGTACGGATTCTGTCAGGCACTAATCTGTGTTAAACACACACACACACACACACACACACACACACACACACACACACACACACACACACACCTCTATCTATCTATCTTATGTTTGTTCACATTCATTTATTCATTCATGTATTTATCTATTTTTATTTGACTGTCTATCTGTCTACATATTTACTGATTTACATTTAATTCTATCTACCTATCTATTTATTTATTTATTTGACTATCTGTCTCTACATATTTACATTTGATTCTATCTATCTATCTATCTATCTATCTATCTATCTATCTATCTATCTATCTATCAGCCTAATGTCTATTTATTTAGTTGACTATCTGTCTACATATTTACTGATTTACTTTTAATTCTTTCTATCTATCTATGTATCTATGTATTTATGTATCTATCTGTCTGTCTGTCTGTCTATCTATCTATCTATCTATCTATCTATCTATCTAATGTTTGTTCATATTCATTTATTTATTCATTCATGTATTTATCTATTTTTATTTGACTGTGTCTACATATTTACTGATTTACATTTAATTCTATCCATCTTTTAATTATTTATTTATCTATCTATTTATTTATTTATTTGACTATCCATGTGTCTACATATTTACTTTTGATTCTATCTATCTATCTATCTATCTATCTATCTATCTATCTATCTATCTATCTATCTATTGTATGTTTGTTCATATTTATTTATTTATTCATTCATGTATTTATCTATCTATTTATTTATTTCTTTGACTATCCGTGTCTACATATATACATTTGATTCTATCTATCTATCTATCTATCTATCTATCTATCTATCTATCAGCCTAATGTCTATTTATTTATTTATTTAGTTGACTATCTGTCTACATATTTACTGATTTACTTCTGATTCTATCTATCAGTGTATCTATCTCTCTCTCTCTCTATCTCTCTATCTCTGTAAGTATGAGTGTTTCAGTGTTGCCATGCGAGTGTTTGATGGGAAACTGTTAGAAGGTGTTGAGAGGTGTAATGAGTGAAGGACGTGTGTGTATGAATGCAGGAAGTTGGACTGAAAGGCTCAGGCTCTTTCTTCAGGTTCAGTGTGAAGCTGCAGCAGAAGGCCGTGTGCATCTCACTGTAAAGGAACAGATATCAGCGTTTTTACCTGTCGATCTTTTTAACCCCGCTTTCCACCGTGTGTGTGTGTGTGTGCGCGTGTGTGTGTTTCATCACTGCGAGTGCACATGAAGGTTTATTACATTTGGAAGGACAGCTGTGCGTGCAGCTGTGTGTGTAAATATCGATTTTATTAAGAGCTGTGCACAGGAAAAGGTTTACGCGTACGCTGTGATTTGTACGAACGCTGTTTCTCTGAAAAGCGTCGATGGAAGTGTTGATGAGTCACTTTCAAACTCCGCACCATACGGTGTTAATCACGAGGGATTTGGCTCAGATGCCGTTATAGCCTCCAACTCCATGAGAAGAAATGACAGGAGGAGAGCAGTGAGTAACGCTCAGGGTATTATAGACGGCATGAGGAAATCATTTAGCTTGATTTTCTGTAGATATTTACTTCTAAGAATTCCCCCACACTATATTATAGCGTAATGTGCGCTACTTACTTCCTATTCTGAAAATGTCCTGGGAGTCACTTGACTAGTTTTATTAAATCTGATCACACCCACATCTGTTGCTCTGAAATAATTCAACTGTATCAACATCTGCAGAGATCCCATTTGTGCTTTATGACTTCAGGAAAACTGTGTCAGCTACAGAGAGCCATATTAGATATGACGTAATCAGAGAGGATGTTCGTTCCCATGTCAACATTTAACCCAATCAACTAAACACGACGATGAAAGTTCCTACGAAAAGAGGTAATAACGTGGAGCTGTGCTGTTTTAGGAAAATAATCAATAACAGGGTGGTGTGAGGAAGAGTTACTGTAACCACCCTGAAAGTTATGTTCCAGTAACAGCAAAGTGTTTTATTCCTCTTACACCACAGCAATTTGCCAAAAACTCTTTTTTGAAGTTAATAAGAGAAAATGCAGCTTTTCATGTTAGACAGAAACCCCAAGACTCAGTCATGTTGGAAAAAACCAAGCCCTGACACTGGAGACTCCTTCCATAAATGTTGAAGAAGCATCTCCTTACACCATATCAACAACTACACATACGTTTCATCGGTTTATGTAAAGCATCCATGATACAAAGACACAGCGTTACTATGGAAACGATAACGTATTGTGTAGCCATCAAGCTCAATTAAAGAAATAAAATGGCTCAGTGTTTGGGAGATGGAGGGGAAGTGTTGTGACCTGGTGGAACAGCTAGAGAGCCGAGATCTCTACCAACAACCTTAATCACATCTTTCATTCCAGAAATGTTTTAACAAGTGTCTAATAAAGAGCATCGACGGCTACAATTAAGCCCAGATTTTAGAAAAAATAATTCTCTCTCTGTTTGTTTCACTTCTTCATGAAAATAACCTCATGGCCGGCACTGTGATTAGTCTACATTCAGTCTTCACAGCACTTTGATTTCTTCTGTCGTGCCATGAGGATCATTTTGCGTTACGATGTCTATCCATTAAAGTCCACATGAAGTGACTTGATTCTGTATGTTGACAGAGTAATAGTGTGTTGAAGTGCTTGACTGATTTACAGAACAGCCAATAGCATTATGACATGCGTCATGCCACGCCTCCACCCAATCTAAACAAACCTGGCAGTAGCTTAGTGAACTAGCTGATGAAGAGTTAAACAAGAGCCTGTGGAGGATTTCTCACTGCCGCCTTCCACCACGCCTGTCCCCTTTAACTAGGACGGTGAGACGCTGAGGTAGTGATGTCCAGGCACCACCAACTCACACAAACTCCACCGTCTTCCGAATGAATAAACTCCACACATTTAGAGAAAGGAATAGTATACTAGGAAGACAAAGTCACAACCATAATGACCATGTTTACTGTTAATAAGCAGCAACTCTTAGACCAAGACACGCCCCCTGGGGCAGGGGGTGGGACATACGTATAGACATAAGCATAGACTAACACAGTAGTAGTACAAGAGTCATCAAAAATGGTACCAATTTCCCAGAAGTGATGACGAATGAAATTAAAAATAGAATCTTCAAAACTATTTCTTTTTTCCAGATATACTCTCGAATTGTTGTCCATATCATTAATGGACTGGTACAAAAAGCTCTGAACCTCCAATTTTGATTTCGTAATGAGAAAGTCTCCAATCTCTAAAATTCAGAACACATCAGGCCTTTTCTGTGTGTGTTGTTTTTCATACCAAGAGCTAAGCGAGCAGATGTTGAAAATTTCCACTGAGCATGCAGTGCAATTGCATTATAATCATATCTATGCACACACTCGTTTGCGTGTGTGTGTGTGTGTGTGTGTGTGTGTGTGCGAGACGAGATGCATCCTTCTGCAGGTGTGTCTCACATAATCCCGCATGGCCTCTGCTGCACTTCTTCTCACAGCTTTGCACAGACTCCCATCGGAATTGAGTTGGGGATAAAGTGATGGCGTTTGCCGTCATTTCAGCAGGAGTTTATCGAGTGGATTTTAGTTGTTGTGGCTTGTTTACAGCCGCGCAGTAAATCTGCAAAATGCAAATATGGCTCAAGGAACATAAAACATAAACAACCTAACGCAGCACGCTCCAAAAAATGGACAATTGCCCACCTAAAGGTGTGCCTTAAAGGGGTTGTAAATGTCGGCTTCGGCCCGGTGAAGCGGAGCGCATTCGACATGGGTCAGGTGCGAGGGCTGTGTTTACTCCTCTACACACAAACAGCTGTACACTTCACTCCGAATATAGACCTAAAGATGGAAAATGGCTCACTGCAGCACCGAAATCTTAACATATAGAAATCCCTGTGCAGTTTAAAAACTATCGATAACTCTACATTGAATCTGTTTGTGTTCGGTGCGTTATATCACGAGGTCTCATCGCTGCTGTAATAAGAATATAAGAATATAAAGCCTCCGTCCACACTCATGGACTATTCACCTATTAGGCTCAATATTCACATGCGCACAATGATGCATTATACAGCCAAAAGTATATGGACACCTGATCATCACACCCATATGTGCTTTTTGAACATCTCTTTCTAGATTTCCTCTCTTCGCTGTTAATAATAATCTCCACTATTTTGGGAATCTTGCCACTAGTTTTTGGAGCGTGGCTGTGGGGATTTGTGTTCATTCAGCTACAGGAGCATTAGTGAGGTCAGGCAGTGATGTTGGGCAAGGAGGCCTGGGATGCAGTCGAGTTCTTCCACTCATTTACATTTATGGCATTTGGCAGACGCCCTTTTCCAGAGCGACTTATATTTATCTTATTTATACAAGTTGAGGGTTACGGGCCTTGCTCAAGGGCCCAGCACTGGCAGCTTGGGGCAGTGCTGGGGCTCGAACTCATGACCTTCCAATCAGTAGCCCAACGACCTTGGCACGCCCACTCCAACCTTGGCACATCATGTGTTCATGGAGCTCGCTTTGTGCACAGGAGCATCGTCATGCTGGAACAGGTTTGAGTCTCTCAGTTCCAGTGAAGGGAAATTGTAATGCTACAGCATACAAAGACATTCTAGACAATTGTGTGCTTCAAACTTTTTTTGGAAACAGTTTGAGGGAAAAACCACATTTTGGTGTCAGGTGTCCACAAACTTCTGGCCATAGAGTGTATAGTGTATAGAGCAACAGAGCTTTTTACACAGAGCTTCTGAACTTTCCAGAACACATCATATTCAAGTTGTTCACTGTTTTTGACCTTCGTGTTTTTGAGTTATTTGAGGTTTGATTTAAACCAGTACATTACAAGTGAGCAGTTAAATAGGCTATAATAAAGAACTTAATCAAATATAATTACTTTAATAATGGTGGATTGGTGAATTCCAGCACTGTATCAAAATAAAAAAAATGTCACCCCAGGGCTTTTTTTTTTTTGCATCTCCTGACTTTTGACTCGACTTTACATAATCAAAGAAGACTTACGACTCGACTTTGACTTCGACATTAATGACCTGTGACTTCACTTGGACTCGAAAGGTTAAAAATTATACCTTTAAAAGTGTGCAGTGAATCAACTACGATTTTGTGAATTAATTGTCACCAAATCGGCATCGATCTTCATTTCTAATGTCAACGTTCAACCAGTCAGACGGCCAATCAACTTGCACTAGACAACAACAAAGTTGAAGTAGGGCTCATTTCCTCATGACGGAAGCACTTTGTGGTCGCCGTGCTCCCAAGAGAGTAGCCTACAAAGATTAAACGAAAGGGTTAGATGTAGAACATGTAGAACTTGAGAAACATCATGAATATCAGGCGCAAAAGCAAAAGCAACACCGTCAAATTTTGTTTCGTTATTTGAACAAATCCTAAGGCAAGTAGAACTGAGATGGATGTACACTTAGTGAGAATAGCCTACACCTCAATTCATGTGAAATTAAAGTGAAATATTCAGATTTTGTAGTCATAGTTATGTGTCTCTCAAATATCCATATATTTCCATTGAGTTGTAAAGTTTGGGACTTGACTTGGGACTCGAATGCCAAGCTTGAGACTTACAATGACGTGGTCCCACCTCTGCCTATTTAAGACAAACCAATAACTTGCAAGATGAGTATCAAAACTTGCATATAAACCATGACCATAATGATTTATTGTTTTGTCTATATTTTGTTAAGAAAGGTATGGTGTGGTACTGCACTGGAGTTCCCTTTCTTCCCTCCTATATCTTCTGCTGTTACTGAAAATAAAGTCTTGTAGCAGGTGAATGCTCAGACTGCACTCGCTTCAAATAGATTTTCAATTAAAGCCTCTAGCTAATGAATAAATGTAAAGATAGAGATAAAGATATGTTCCAGATTTCCTCTGGAATCTCTTGCTTAAATAACAATCGAGGCCAAATTTCCGAGTTAAAGGAGACAGATTGGGGTCACCGCATGCCCTCGGAGCAGCGGGTCGCCTCTCATATGTCTGTTTTTTCCCCATGGCGACATGCAAAGTGGAGCAGAGAAAGTGTTCGTTGTTCAAGATGTCCAGGTGAGTTTCTATACAATGTTGAAGCAAAATCACTTCTGAGAAAAAAAAAAAGACAGGCTGGACCTAATGCTGAGCTCTTCAGCAATACACATGTAGAGTTGCAGTTCGTCCTCGTCTAGTTGTCGACAGCATCTTAACTGAAGTGAAGTGAAGTGACTTTGTGGCCAAGTGTGGTGACTCATACTCGGAATTTGTGCTCTGCATTTAACCC
>JAKKZN010000014.1:19422142-19433955 GCA_033441825.1 Pangasius elongatus | reverse complement strand
TTCCTAAATTATTATTTTTCTCCCCTAATAATAATAATAAGAGGAAGAAGACTGTAGAGATTGTAATGACCTTGTAGAGGCAAATGTGACATAAATAAAATTGCATGAATAAGCAAACAAACAAACAAACGAATAGATACACTTGGCAAATCAGGAATGACACTTTAAGAGTTTTTTCTCTCTTGATCTAATAAAAAGAAAAAACTCTACTGCATCTTTAACCATCACATTATACAAAAGGCTAAACATAAATGGACCTGTTTTTTTTTTTTTTCTGGTCATAATAAGATCTACCCCTGGCCAACAAAATCATGGCAGTCCAAACAATCCTTATTTTATTCTCTAAGCAGCAAATCTCACACCAGGCAACACCCAGCGGGGGCGGTGAGACTTGCCCAGCTCAGCTTCAGGGTGATGAATAGAAGTGCTTCAGGTCCAAACGGGGTTATATTTCACTAAACCTTGTGACACTGAGTACCAATTTTGTGTCTGCCCACTAAGAATAGATAGCCTTACCCCAGCACACAATGCTGTTGACTCAGAACAGTGTTTGCGATTACAGGACAAGGCCCCGGTAAATGAATTCAAGCCAGGACCCTTGAGACAACGCACGTAACACTCCGCTTCCAAATCCCTCGATGGCCCTTTTTTCCCCCCGTTCTGTTCTATTTCTTTTTGTTTTCTTTTCTTTTCTTCCCCCCACTGCTTTTGAAGAGCCTCATTTTCTTGCTATCTGATATTCTAATGAGGAAGTGGCGGAGAGGAAGGGTTCCGCCCCGACCACCCGCGGCACAGGCCATGGGGATTAGTCCAAATGCACAAACTGGGTCAACAACATGCGGAAACAAAGCATGCTGGGAGAGTGAATGGCACTGCACAAAAGAGTGAGCTGGTCTGGCTGTATGTCAGGGTGTAATGTGGCTCCGTTCCCTTGACACACACACACACACACACGCACACACACTTCCCACGCCGTGTGTGTGTGTGTGTGTGTGTGTGTGGTTCTGCTTATGCACCTGAGCCTCTGCACCTCACTGAAAATTCATACAGGAGTAACTCTGACAAGTGCTTTTTAGAAAACAAGCACATAGTTGCGTATAAGAAAATAAAATCAAAAATCTTTTTTAAAGCACATGCTATTTGTACCCAAGTAACAATAGGAATGTTAAGTATTTCTTTTTGGCTAATAGTTTCATTCGAGAAATAAACCACTTGGGGATGTGCTGTTAAAGGAAAATAATGAATGACGAGGTGGTGTGATGAAACAGAGTTACTATAACTACGCAAAGTTGATTATTTTCATTTAACTGCGTAAAAAAAAGGGTTTTATTCCTACTATACCGCAACGGTTTGCCGACGATTCTAATTTATAGATTATTTAAGAATGACACGTCGTAATTTTTATCACATTTTAATTCCTCTAAACAAGTGTGTTCCTGTTAACACTTATTCTATAGCAGCTACAGACAGGCGTTCCCTCACCAAACTCTCTTTTTTCTCTCTTGAAGTTAATAAGACACAGAGAAACACCTCCGTCCTGAAGCCTTTCCCATGTTGGAAAACTTACAGCTACAGCTTTACCTCTGACTGTTACAAAGCGCTGACACTGGAGACTCCTTCCAAATGGTACATAAACATCTTCTCAGAGAAGGCTTCACCATATCAATGATTATACGTTTTTCATTACTAAATGAGACTTTTTTAGGTTTAGATTACGTGGAACGTCTGCTATACAAGTTCCCCTGAATAAGTTGTTACTATAGAAACGATGACTGGGTGGGAGGGGTAGTGTTACTCTGTCTGTCTTGTCAGTCAGAGAGACACTAGCCAATTGTATGCATCTGTGAGCTTATGTATGTGAAAGAGGATGGATAGCGCTTTCCTCCGAGTGTGACACGCTGTCCCGTGAAGCAGCATGAGCAGCATTTTGAAACGATGTGGTTGGCTGGCTTCACTTGTCTCAGACCAACTATGTGTTAGCCTTCACCCTAGCTGTCGCAAGCTAGGGGAGACAGGAATTGGCAGGTGGCCAAACTGTGAACAAAATGAGTGGGGGAAAAAAGGTAAAGAGGCATGATTAGTAAGCACCTTTTCCAGGATCTTTATTTGTATGAATTAAAGAATGACAAATGAATAAAACCTTAAAAAGGTCATAGATCTTGCACATTCCACCCTGCGCTATCCTCAAAGCTAGGTCAATGACATTTCATGCTCAAGCAATTGAAAGAGCTAAAATGGGAGCCTTGCCCGTGAGAGTGGCCGATGCCTGTGGGAGAGGTAGGAAGGGTAAACTCTAGACTGTGATCTGTGATGTTCGCACACATGGCTGCACAATGTGCACACACACTGAGGCCTGTCCTGCACCAAACGCCAAGTCTTCCGCCCCCACGCCTCATACAGCTACACGGCCACAATGTGGCACAGCCCTGCACATGTCCATGTATTTACAGTTCCCTTCTTCTTCCACGTCTGTTTTTTTTTTCTCCTTTACTTTTCCTAATCTATCCTTCATTGAGACACATTCTTTCTGCCAAGTTGACAAACCACACCTGTGCACTTAGTGTTCTTTTCAGGCATCTGCTCTATTCCCGTTCTCAGTCTTGTAGAAAAACACACCAGAAACAGGCGCTTTTTGCGAATACCAATTGAAGCACATTAACTTGTTATCACTAAACCGCACATCGTTTTGTGATGCTAAGAGAATTTCTCCATATGAATACACGACTGCGTTTTCAGCAGCTCGTCTTTGGCCGCTGCTGAACCCAAGCCAGGTCTTAAGCAGCCATAATAGCAGCCTTTCATTCTCTGAAATGTAGTGCTGTGCATGCAAGCTGCATGCGTAAACAGGGGGGTATTGATCCACACGGCTTGGCGAAATAGTAAGGGTGACATTATTATTTGAGGTCTTAACCCACAGAGAGTTCCATCTCAGACAGACCTGCTTTCAAATCCAAAGCCACAGGAAGAGGAAGTCACGCTGCCTAATGGATAAAACAGCATCAAGTGCTTTAAAGCTCTAATAATGACTCGATTGATTCATATTACTCAGCCGAATGGATAAGTAGGTAATTGCATTTGATCGTGATTTTGAAAGAGTTGAATGCAAAAATTTGCACACCTCCTGATTTCTGAGTGAGAAATTCAAATGTACCACTGTTTAACAATTTAAACTCCATATTAACATAGTATTAATTTAAACTCCATAATAATGTCATGCCTTAGGACCGACCATGCCATGACATGCCTATGCGTATCGTGGTCAGGTGTCTACATACTGTTGGCCATATAGCGTAATTCTCGTAGGAATTTGTGTATTGAAAAAACGGTGGACATATTGAGCACGTTCTGTAAAATAAAAGCTTTTGTTTTGCAGGGTTTTTTAAAAAATTCTTTTTCTCCTATGATGCTGGATCTTAAAGGTGTTTCCCTAACAAAAAATGTTTCCAAACTAGAACCATTTTATAACACTAAGAATCCTTAGGTATTGGTAGCAGTGGCAGTGGAGGGCAGTGGTAGCTCAGTGGTTAAGACGTTGGACTCCTTATTGGAAAGGTCATGAGTTTGATCCCCAGCACTGCCAAGCTGCCAATGCTGGGCCCTTGAGCAAGGCCCTTAACCCTCAACTGCTCAGTTGTATAAATGAGATAATTGTAAGTCGCTTTGGATAAAGGCGTCTGCCAAATGCCATAAATGTAAATATGTAAATGTAGGTATACAAATAACCCCTTGAAGAACTTGTATTCTTCATCTGCCAGATGTGTTTATTCAAAGCAACTTACAAGTTAGTACGTTTAGGAGTTAAACAAGTTTCTACAAAACAGACTATAAACTAGAAACATGTGGAAAATACTTTGAATGAACTGTCTATGCCATGAGACATGGACAACTGTAAAGGATGGAGTACGTCCTAGCACTCTTACAGGCTGTAAACGCCAAACACAAAGCAGTCAGTCAAAGGTAACCAACATGCAACAGAGTTCAAAGTAACTGACATAAACATAAACATCAAAGTTCATCAATTATATCAACAATCATATAACAGGACAGATAAAAATAGAGCAGATGTAGATAGCCATACAGAAGAGCGCAAAAGTTTCCATAACCTTGCGTGAGGTTTTTACAGATAGCCCAATATTATAATTGTATTAAGTTTTTAACGGTGTTAATGTTGTCGTTAATTCCCTTGTTTTACTGAAAAAGGGTTCCTCAAGCGGTTCTAGATCCAAGTTTCCAGGATGGGGCCCTTTATGTGAGATAGAGATAATCGGGGACTTTAAATGTTCTAGGTTTTGAGTTTTTTTCCCCCCCAAATGATCACTACTTTTTTTTAGAAATAAGCCTGAATCTGATTTTTATTTTTTTTTAAATGACATTTCTTCTCACGTATGTACTTGATCTGTACAAACCTCATGATCCTGAATGTCCTAATTTGACTGTAATTCCACGAAAATGTCAATTACATCCACGGAGGACCTTTGAGCGGCTCTTTGTTGGCACAGCGCCAGTGCTATGGCGCTTCATTGCTACTGAATATTTTATGGCACCATTTTATCTCATGACCTCATGTAAAATGTCATACTGCACATTTTATAACGCTTTTACGACAGTTTATGTGCTCTTCGAAAAATTCAAGGGTTCTTTCTTCAATGGGTTCTTTGTATAGTCACGAGTTCCCAGCGTAGTCTGAATGTGTGTTTAACTGAAGGAATTTTAAGACTGTGCATTAAGACACATTTTAGTGCCATTTAATCTCTTCAAAGTCACATTTTTTTTTTCAGCTCTATATTAAAAACTTCTTGTATGTAGTGTCCATGTCTTGCTTGTGCCCTGCTGTCTTTGCCAAGTCACAGCTCCAGGTTCCCATGTTTGATCCTGAGCTCGAATTACTGCCTCCGTGTCTGTCTGGCTTTTCTCTGGGTTCTCCAGTTTCCTTCTAAAAACATGCCAGTAGTGGGGCTAAGATAAATTTCCCTTAAATGAGCGTATGAATGTGTATGTGCATGGTGCCCTGCGATGGACTCGCATCCTGTCCAGGGTGTATTCCCACCTCACACCCAGCGTTCCAACAGCAAGCCTGACAAGGTTAGCTAAAGTGAGTGATGTCTATTTTTTCTATCTTATGTGTATTTTTTCTGTTAATTTAATCCCGTGTGCTCTTCATCTAGTCTATCTATCTACCTATCTATACAGTTATAGAAAAGTAAAGACAAGCAATACTAGTTATCATATTCAGACATGAGTAACGTACTCACAGTCTGTGACTTACTGTATGTCCAACATTTTCTTCAGTATTTATGCTGCAAAAATTACTATTTTTTTGGAGTAGCCTCACACACATTCTTGTTGATTTTCTGGGCTCCGCATTCAGATTATGCAAAATAGTTCATACTTCTGAGGTTCACAGATTTTTTTTTCTCTTGAGTATAGGTGTCCAAGACGGGGTTTTTCACACGCTCTCTTGTGAAGAATACAATGAATATGTTTTTGTATTGGATTTAAAAATGTCTACAGTGGTGGTGGTGGTGGTGGTGGGGGTGGGGGGTAACTGTGGGGAACATAATTTCGGAGCTGTTATAGAAAAAGCCCGCTCACCTTTGAATCTGTACGAGTCTGTGGAAACGTTAAAGTAGCTGGTTAGACAACTTTAAAGCTCTTGAGGTATTATGACCACAGAGGCGGTCAGAGATATTGCCCGTGTTAATGGTAATTGTAAATCATATCAGTATACAGGTGTACAAGAGTAAAGTCGAAAGGTGCTAAGTGTGTTTACAGGATGATCAGCAGAAGCGGATGTGAATAAGAGTCCTGGGATGAGGACAGTCTTTATGATTACAGCAGCAGCTCTTAGGTATCCAGGTAAGATTGATGATTAAGACTGATGCAAGAGTGAGACTTGAGTATAAACAGTTTTTGGGAAGTGCAGATCTTTAAGGTGTACATGTTGGACGGTCTACACCAGCAGAAAGTGAGCCACGACTACAGAATTCCATGAAGCTAAAAAGGAAAAGCCAAAGTTTTACTGGCTGAGATGTTTACCTTCATATTCGAGTCCAAAGGTGGCATCCTGGTTAGCACTTCCCTTCAACCCATATCCTTGTTTGTACCTGTCTTCCCAGGGAGCCTAAGCCCTTCCTGCTCCATAATAAAGCTCAAACGAAAGCAGCAGGATTAAAGGTCACTGTCTCCTGGCAGTCCTGCTGTTTTACTTCATAATCATCAGGTGCTGAGGCCAAAGTCTGCTTTGTGTGGGTCTGCTGTACGACATAGGGCAGTAGTCAGGGCTGAATTGCCCTTTGAACTGTTAAATGTTTATTTTCGGTGTTATATTTGAGGCAAAGACTGTAACTTTACCCTTATAACTGAAGGTGGGTGTTGTTTACTCAGGTGATATGGGATTAAAATGTACACGTGGGTGAAAAATTAAAGGGGAAAACAATTATGGAATGTAGTATTGTATATACAGGAAATATGACAAATTAAGCTCAACATAAAGAGTTTCATTAACATGTCGGGCCACTATGAGCCTCCAGTACAGCTTCAATGCACTTTGTCGTCAATTCTACACATCTCTGGAACTGTACGAGTGCGGTGGACACGCAAAAGATTTTCCCTCAGCTGGTGTCTTGACAGTGATGATTTACCGTTTTCATCCTCATCAAAGCATTCAGTGAATTCTCGTGGCCTGTGAGCGAGGGCCGAGTCAACCTGGAAGAGACCATCCGCATAAGATTAGAAATGATTCCTACAGTATATAAGATAAAGGTGATCAGTCAGAAGAACCGCAGTATTGATTTGTTGTAACGCTTCGCATTAAGGAGATGAGTGGACCAGTAAAAATAAATAAATATCCCCTCCATCAGCATAGCAGAGCCACCATGTTTGTTTCTTTAATCTGTCATCTGTCTGTGAGTTAAAAAAAAAAGACAGATGGGAAGCAAACAAAGTTCAGAGTTTGGTCCTTATAAAATGCATAAGAGAAGCAAAAGGCAGGCCTCGTAACTTACTACAGCGATCTCAAATGCGTGAATGGGAGAGTGGATCTGGAGAGGAGGAGCAGCAACACCTTCACATCATTTCATATTCGAGAAAGCTGTGAAACTCCCATCAGGATCTCAGGCCACTTTAGACTGCACAGGCTTTGTTTCCTTTGGCCACTAAAGAACCCTAAATGCCTGATATGTGGGGTGAAGAGTGTGAACTTGGTATTATAATAATAATAATAATCTCAAAAAGGACTCCTTACAGTGTAATGTAATGTAATCAGATAAAACAAAATATCCTTGGACCCCTTTGTGATCTAGAAATTAAAAGATACAAATATCCATCCATTTTCTGTATCGTTATCCTACACAGGGTCGTGGGGACAAGGAGCTTATCCCAGGGGACTCGGGTCACAAGGTGGGGTCACACCCTGAATGGGGCGCCAACTCATTGGGGCACAACTGCACACACCCATTCACTCACTATGGACAATTTAGAAATGCCTACAATGCATGTCTTTGGACTGGGGTAGGATGCTACAGTACTCAGAGGAAACCCCTGAGGCAAAGGAAGAGCATGCAAGCTCCATGCATGCGGGGCACAGGCAGGAATCGAACCCCCAACCCTGTAAGTGTGAGTCAAATGTGCTAACCAATACGCCACTGCACCCCCCGATACAAATACACCCACACAACCCGAGCATTTACACTGTGTTAAATTGTAGACATTTTTTAACAGTACTTTTTAACTTCCTGTTATTAAAATTTCAGTTTGTTTCAGGTTGACATTATTTATACTTGTTTTTCCCCATAATTATTGCTAAACCATTAAATACAAGTGACCAGTAAATTAGACAAATAGCTATGCTAACAAAATAATAAGTATAATAATAACTGTAACAAATTTTTTATAGCACTTGGAAGAATAAGAATTCACAGTATGTCATAAGAAAAATAAGAAAAAAAAAATCTTAAAAATTGCTAAAAAAAATTGTATAATAGTATATAAAAAAAGTAATTTATTATTACAGATATATAAAATTATACTGTATTTATACATAGAGAAAACAACTAATCAAGGCTATTTTCAAAACACTTTTTCAACCATTTTAAGATTTTAGATCCTATTATAGAATTGTAAATATAAAGCAGTGTACCTGTTGATATGTCCTAGATATTAAGTAGATAATTGAATAAATGAATGAATTGTTGTAATCTAATTGATTCTGATCACTGGTTTCAGAAATGTGTGTGTGTGTGTGTGTGTGTGTGTGTGTGTGTGGGTCTTTGTGAGGATGGGAATAACCAGCAGTTTTGATCTAAAAGAGCCAAATGGTTTCCTTTTGGTTACTGAGGTTAAGGTCAGGGTTTGGTTTAGGTGTTTAAGCTTTATTTAGCTGCATTAATAATTATGTCAGAGGAAGGTTCTTACAAGGATAGTGAGACACGTGTGTGTGTGTGTGTGTGTGTGTGTGTGTGTGTGTGTGTGTGTGAGGAAGTGTTGGACCTCCTCTGTCTCTCTTAACCGTGTAAATCCTCAAGACTCTCTCCTCACCCAGAGGAACCTGAGCAGCAGAAAGAGCTCTACTGTCGCTTTAAGACAGGAGGAGTGTAGCTTGCGTGTGTGTGCGTGTGTGTGTGTGTGTGTGTGTGTGTGTGTGTGTGCGTGTGTGTGGCAGTGGGATGCCTGGGATCACCGATCACACTCGGTCCATCGCAGGAGTGCCGGAGAAAATCGGGTCATACTGAGAGTTTATCACTTTAATCTGACATTGTGCGGCTGAAGAACGAAAGAAAGAAGGAAAGAAAGAAAGAGAAAGAAAGAAAGAAAGAAGAGGAGGAAGAAGCGGCGACGTGGACGCGGCGGTGGCGGGGACGCGCATTTCAAAAAAAAAAAAAAAAAAAGACGCAGCGGAGAAATGTCATGTAAAGCCATGTGAGTGAGCAGGTACGGAGCTGACGGGTGGAGAAGTGGGTCCTGTAGAATGCTGAATTGTAGTTGGACGGGTTCATGAATGAATGGATGGATGGATGAATGGGTGGATGGATGGATGAGCCGCGCGCCTCCACGCACAGCCCAAGCGCCCAATGCGCCAGGCTGCGTTCGCGTCCGCGTATCTGCGGACCAGATAAACAAGAAAGCCCTGAATGCAACACTCAGGCTGGATAGAGCCTGCTGTCATTGTGTAGCTCTTCTGGCTTCTGTGGGGTTCTCCTGCGCGTTACTGTGCGTGTGATCCAGTGTCTGACAGCAGCTCTGGGCTGTGGGTCTGACAGGAGTGTGATCTTGCGTACACACAGTCACACAGATGGCATGAAATCCAGACAGCATTCATGACAAGACAAGAGGTCGCTTTAGGTGTCACAATGATTACTGCTAACGCTTTTCTTTAATGGAGCACATCTCTGTAAAGAGATTTTCTTTTTATAAAGCATTCCTACATAATGCTTCCTAAGGCTTGACATAAACCTCTGTAACTGTTCATAAAAGCACACAGAAATATTATAATATAAGGTAAAAGGATTCATAGCACAAAGTGACATAATGCATTATAATCCACATAGTTTACCTGTTCTTATCATTATTGGCGAGACTAGTGCTTATAATGCTTTATAACAAATGTTATGTTCATTCACATAATGCTTTCGTTTATTTTCTTTGTAAGTGGAGCATTAAGGATTATATCAAGTGAGAGTGGAGGCATGAGTTGAGCTCTTAGTTTATATAAAGCAGTGAAGCCTTATACATTTTGTGTGCATTTATAAACATTTATATATGGTTATAAAGGCTTACGTCAAGTAAGAGTGGAATGCTTTGAGCTGAGTGTATACAAAGGTTTACGTGAATGAACATAACATTAAAGGACTGGTCTCACCAATAATGCTAAGAACAAGCAAAATAGGTGCATAATAATGCATGATGTCACTTTGTGCTTTATAATATGTTTATAAACATGTGTGTACTGTTGTAGGAGCATATGACAGGTTAGAGTGGAGGCATGCTTCGAGCTCTGAGTCTATATAACGCATTATGTGAATGAACATAACATTTATTATAATGCTTTATAGCAGTGCTCTTGCTAAGAATGCTAAGAACAGGTTAGATATGTATTATAATGCATTATGTTACTTTGTGGTATATGCTGTTATAACATTTTATGAATACATTTATGAGCATTTGCATAGTTAAAGAGGCTTCTGTCATGTTAGAGTGGAGGCGTGCTTAGAGCTCTGAGTTTATATAAAGTATTATGTGAATGAACAAAGAATTTGTCATAAAGCTTTATAGCAGTGCTCTTGCTAATAATGCTAAGAACAGATAAATTAGAAAGGGTAATGTCACTTTGTGCTATGAAGTGTTATAAAGTATTAAAGATTATGCGAATGAACATGACAGTTGTTCTAAAGCTAGCAGTGGTCCCGTCAATAACTCTAAGAACAGGTTAGATATGTATTATAATGCATTATGTCACTTTGTGGTATATGCTGTTATAACATTTTATGAATACATTTATGAGCATTTGCATAGTTATAGAGGCATAGAGGCTTCTGTCATGTTAGATTGGAGGCGTGCTCTTAGTTTATATAAAGCATTATGTGAATGAACAAAGCATTTGTCATAAAGCTTCATAGTAGTGCTCATAGCTTTGTGCTATGAAGCTTTATAAAGTATTAAAGATTATCCGAATGAACATGACAGTTGTTCTAAAGCTAGCAGTGGTCCAGTCAATAACTCTAAGAACAGGTTAAATATGTATTATAATGCATCGTGTCTTTTATACTTTGTGGTATAAAACCTTATACTATTCTGTTATAATACTTTATGTGTGCATTTATGAACGTTTGCGTACAGTTATAGACACTCATGTCAGGTTAGAGTGGAGGCATGCTTTGAGTTCTGAGTCTGTATAAACCATTATGTGAATGGACATAACAATTGTCATAAAGATTTATAGCACTGGTCTCACCAATCACACTGAGAACAGTGTGTATCATAACGCATTATGCCACTTTGTGCTATGAAGCTTTATAACAAACGTTATGGTCATTCACATAATTCTGTAATTAATCTTCACTGGAAGAGGAGCTTTAAAGATCATGTGAGTGAACATAGGTTCATAGCAGTGCTCTTGCTAGTAATGCTATGAACATGTCAAATATGTTTTATAATCCATTATGTCACTTTGTGATAGAAAGTCTTATACTACGCATAGTGCCTAACATTTTATGGGTTCGTTTTTGAACATTTGTGTACAGTTATTTCATGCTTTATCAAGCATTATGAATTGAAATCTTTAGGAATGCACTTATAATGCATTACGGATACCTGACCTATGGAAAGTGTTGCTGTATTATTTACTCCATTTAAGGAGAGAGAGTAGGTCAATGAGTGGTCAAAGCTGTGATCATCGATGTTGGTATTGATTCCGTGTTAGGGATCCTACTCCATCTAGTCTCGTTTTAATGCAGCTACATAACTGCAAGGTGTTCTCCGTAAGCCGAACATAAGTTACGTCTGAAAATACGTATTCAAACCAGAGTCATTAAATTATCTGTCATGGAGTCGGGGTGTCCCGTATACATGTCATTTTAAACGTGTTTATTAAGTAATAAATCAAATTATGGCTGGGAAATATGATAATATGATATGATTCAGGTCGCACTGCATCAACATGATACACTTTCCTGAGTATTGCGGCCATCTTTAGGATTTATAACCTTACTGTTACTGACTCACGCTTGGGAGGCGGGGTGGAACGGGTTATGGATTGCGACTTGTAGAATAAGTTAGCGTTTCCCGATTTTGTAAAATGGTTCAGTCTGCTCCATTTT
>JAKKZN010000014.1:19341225-19352469 GCA_033441825.1 Pangasius elongatus | reverse complement strand
AGGGATAGGTGGAGAGTGATGATTCGCTGTGGAGACCCCTGAAGGGAAAAGCCGAAAGAAGAAGAAGAAGAAGAATTCTCAGAATCAAACTTCATTTTTCATCTTCATTTTTCTTCATAATCCCTCTGAATTTGATGGTTATGGATTAACCGGTCTGAGTGGGAAATGTGGATGCTAAAAATTAGAAAATGGTCTGAAGTTAAACAAAGGAGAGTGATTTGGTTAATCACTGTTCATTTAAAAAAAAAAGGAGAAAACACTCAGCCCTTCACTTCCTCCAGACTTCTCCCTTTATATCTCTTCATACAAGTTCAAATTGCCGAAAGACGTGCAGGTGTAGAGATTGCGTAAGGACGTCTCACAGCTGGCTGACTCACTTCGCTCAGCTTCACACTTGAGCATACACACGTCATGTGACAGCACGTTACCAGGCAGAGGAAGTGCGTCTTGATCACATGAGCTTGAACTTCTTCCCAGTACGAGCTGCGATTACGGATAAACGGCTCATGTGGAAATGTGATGAAGCTAGTTGTGAAAGTCTGAAAGTTCGCAGCTTGCCTTAAGGAGCTGTAACGTGTTTGTTATCGTGCTCCAGTTGGCCGCGGTCGTCATGCTGACGTCACAGAGCATCCGAAAGCATCATGACTGGCTCAGGGCCGTGGGATGCAAGGGGAACGTCCCAAAGGTGACGTAAGATGGTTATATCCGATACCAAAGAGCCGTTGTTTGATTCTGATGCACAGTTCGGATCGAATGGCAATTTATGCGAGGAGGTGTTTTTTTTGTAAGTAGATTTTTATTGGGTATTTTTACTAACATCTGTCTGGTATAGAAACAAACAAACAAACAAACAAACAAATTAACAAACAAATAAATAAATATGTACAAAATTCTTATAAACAAATTAATAGTACATAAATGAGTTTATAAAATAATAATAACGATGATAATAATAATAATAATAATAATAAGTGAATAAATTACGAAATAGATAGATAGATAGATAGATAGATAGATAGATAGATAGATAGATAGAAATATTTGAATAAATTAAGAAGATAGATAGATAGATAGATAGATAGATAGATAGATAGAAATATTTGAATAAATTAAGAAATTAGATAGATGGATAGATAGATAGATAGATAGATAGATAGATAGAAATATCTGAATAAATTAAGAAATAAAACAGACACAATTATCTATTCATTTAAACAGAATTAAAGTGAGATTAAACTCTTTTTTTTTTTTGTACAAATTTGTACGAAAATAATGAAATTTAAATGTGAATAATCCCAAAATAATCTCGGAATTAAACACAAGCTCTTCATACAGAGCGACATAATCCAATTTCAGTTCAGCTGCAGCCCTGAACACGTGATTTTTTTTTTTTTCTCTTTTCCACATTTTTTTTTTTCTTTAAGAAAAGAAGAAAGAAAATAGCTGTTGGGGGAAAAAGTTGTACATTATTCACCGACTGAATTCCTCAAGAAAGTTGTTACTTCATCAGTTTCAGTGTGCATGAAGCTTTCTTGCTCTGAGGCTATGGTGTTAAGGTTAGTTTCTGAACAACTGAACGACACACACACACACACACACACACACACACACACACACACACACTTGCCCTAGCTGACTGTAAGACCTCAGCTCGACTCGGCTCTTGCCTGACTGGGCCTCTGGGATCCTGGCCTTTGCATTCCAGCGCTGGTCTGAGGGGCTGCGTCTCATATTCAAGAGGGAGGAAGTTTCTCCAGGGCAGGGATTATGCGCACTTTCTTTGCATTGCAACCCCCCTCCGATCCCTCCCTCCCTCCCTCCTTCTCTTTCTCTCTCTCTCTCTCTCTCCCTCCCTTCCTTCCTCGCTCCCTCATTCCATCTCTTCGCTCTGCTGCTTCCATAAACCGAGCCTGTGCCAAAAATCCAGACCTGAACCACCTCCTCAGGTGGACGCAGCTTTTCAGCTTTTGTTCCAGCTGGATCTCCCCTCCTCCCGCCTCCCCCGCTTCACTCCCTGGCTTTCGGGTTGCTTTTCTCTTTTTTTTTTTCTTTCTTTTTCTTTTTTTTTTTGGCTCACGTCATGTGGTAGGGGCTTAGGGATTCTCATTGGAGAGGAGGACAGGGAAGCAGTCGAGCTGCACAGTGCTGAAGCCGGTGCTCCGGCGTGTGCTCACACTCGTGGATGGAGAGAGACCGCGAGTTTCCTCCGTCGAATCGAACTTTCTCGAGATTCTACAGTGAGCCAAGGCGTACAAGATGAAAGATTTAAAGGATGCTTATTCTCGTTCAGTAGTTCCTCAGTATTATGGACGGGGTGAGTGCGAAAATCTTTTCTCTTAACTTTTTTCTTGATCATCACCAAAGTGTTTTAACGCTGCAGCAGGTGTGTATCCGTCTGCCGTAGCATTCCAGCGAACGTTCCATGAAAGTTCCCCGATCGTTGCTTTCGTAACCTACTATCTGATTAATGAGCGTCTGGCTGAGCTGTCTCTCTGCGCTCGGCAAACGCACTCGCTCGGGCTTTATCTGCTAGGGACAGCTTTGTGTTTAGAGTTCCACACAAGTTGAAATTTGTGACCTGGGAACAGATTCGGAGGCTTTACATGATGCACACAGGAACCATCCGATGTTTAAGACCATGTTAAAAGAGTAGTTGAGCCAAATGATCAAGTGTTGCACTTATTTAAAGTTAAGAATCTTTCTGAGGCGTTGTATTTGAATCCGTCAGCTTTGGTTTGATTTTTTGACTTTTCCATTTTCGACTGTTGGAATTGTTTAAACAATAATTCTTATATGGTGTAATATGTTATTAATTATACACAGATGCTAATCATGTGTATCAACTAAAATCTTATATATATTCAACTAAAATCTTATATATATATATATATGTGTGTGTGTGTGTGTGTGTGTGTGTGTGTTACAGGCAAAATGACCTAAGGCAGATGTTAATCAGTAATGTACTCATGGGTTCCTTATGAAAATAACCTACAAAGTTTCATACATTTATAAATTAAATCATACATCATGCTGATTTTAAGCTCACATGAGTGGCTTCGAGCCTGAAACCAAAATCTGCCCCCCCCCCTCCATTTTTTTTTTTTTTTAAATAACCGCACATGCGTCGTAGGTTTCAACACCAAAGGTCTCTTGAGGGAAAAGCAGGAAAGCCATTCATTTTACCAATTACACTCTACTGGAAATTTTGGCTCTTGTATTTCTTGTAATTCCAAGATATTTCCAGTTGAGTTTTTTTGGAAAAGTTCCGGCACGATGCAAAACTTCGCGCGCTTCATTATTCACGTAGCGCCATGCGAACAGCGGTTTGTTGGCTGTGCTGTAAAAATATCGCTTATTCCAGCATTCCCAAGAGTCTTCCCATTCCTTTTCCAATTTTAATTTAAAATGTCTCCTAAATCTTAGTGCGGAACCCTACGGAAGTTAAGTGACCTTCTGGGAATTGGGTTTATGAATATAAACATAGCATTCTTTTGATAATTCTTCTAATAATTAAAAAAAAATAATAGTAATAAATACACAAATCTGATTAAATGGCAGAGATTTCGGTTGATGAATCAGATGCACACCAATCCATCGACTAACTTCATATATTGTTGTTTAGCTCAGAATCTTAAGCGTTTGTACGGACGTGTGATTATTTAAAAAAAAGACTAACAGTTTATTTTAAGGAGCACATACAAGGCGTTAATGAACATCTCGCTATTTCTTAAATAAAACACAAATTAGACACTTAATAGATGCTTTACTGACTATGTATTAGCCTTTATTCATAACAGCCTGTACTGCTACATGGCTAGGCAGCTGTTATTTAAAAATGACTCGTAGTTGCGTTATTAGTTGTAATAATTCTCAACAAGCACTTTATTAAACGTCTTTGAGCATGAATTACTAACCTAAATGTCCATGTTAGACCTTAAGTAGCTTCATGTAGTCTTCATTAGTTTATTGAGGACGTGTTACGTTTCACGTAATTACTGATCAGTAAAAATCCAGCTATAGCATATGGAGCACGTTACGTTCTTGAGTGACTTATTAGCTCTTAAACAGATAAACCCGTCATTACAACCTCAAGGTTTAACATGGACATTCAGGTTATTCATTCATGCCCAATAACAAGGTTTTAATAAAGTCTCGCATGAATAAATAATACAATAATTACTCATTTTCACCTAACAGATGTCGAGTTATGGCACAGGTTGTGAAGAATAAAGGCTAATACGTAATGAATGAACCTTTTACAACTCTCTAATTGAGCTTCATTACGCAAATTACACACCCTTATTTAATCGCTTATGTATGTTCCTATGGAAAAAGAGGAAACCTTAGAAGAAAGAAACCTTAAAGGTTCTTCTGCTTGTTCCTTCTGGGAAAACTCTTAAACGCTCTTCTTAGAGAAGCTAAGGATCTGTCTGAAGAGCATTCGAGGAAGCCTTTTTTTTTTTTTTTTAAGTGTGTATCAACTCATTAGCACTCGATCCACAGGGAAATGAGAACCTGTCGTCCATGATGGATTTAAATACGCTGGAATGGACCGGGCTCTAATTTTGGCTGTGAAGGTCTGTAAGGGTTAGATCCAGTTAGATACAGATCTAAAGGCAGATGGGCAATATTAAGATAAAGTAATGAAATATTACATGCAAGTGCAGTTGTTTTTTAGTAAGAAAATACTAAAAATACGAAATTATTATATGTTTTGATGGTTTGGCATGCTTGAGGTTTCTATTGCTAGCAGACTTGATAACATTTGGAAAAGAACAAAAGAAAGAAAGAAAGAAAGAAAGAACGAAAGAAAGAAAGAAAGAAAGGCATTTCATCATTTCTGCAACCCTTTTCGCTAGTGTGTTATGAGCGCCCACGAGGCGTAATAACACATTTAAGCATCAAAATAAAATAACGCAAATGACACAATGTCATGTGCAGCCTATAAATGATTCTGTTATAGATCACAGTGTTAGATTTTTAAACCTTTTTCGAGATATTTTTACTTATTTCAAATTAGAAATCGAAGTTATTCTATTGGCAGATGATTTATGACCTTATTATAAGCATTTATTTCTAGAAAGAAGCACAACTATACAATTAAATACAATAAAACTGAACCATTTTAAGATTGAAATGAATAAATATGTCTAGAAATAGCCTTCATTGATGTGTGTGTGTGTGTGTGTGTGTGTGTGTGTGTGTGTGTGTTAAATAATCTCTTAGTTGATGAATATTAGATGACTTTTCCTTCATTTAGCTGTTTTTCCTTGCTGAGATATTATCCTTTGCAGTGTAGAAATGGAGCTGCTGCATTTTCTTTTCTTAAATCTTA
This sequence comes from Pangasius elongatus, assembly GCA_033441825.1. NCBI lineage: Eukaryota > Metazoa > Chordata > Actinopteri > Siluriformes > Pangasiidae > Pangasius > Pangasius elongatus. Next base: position 19,347,134 of record JAKKZN010000014.1, on the reverse strand, counting down.
AACTTTAAACGTTGTTCTGCGTTTCCTAAATGTTCACACTGAGAAAAAAAAACCCGGGAAAGACTTTTCTGGTGAAGACCACATCTATAATTAACTAGGAAAGCATCATAACATGGCATAAAACATTCATAAGGCATTATAGACGTTATAGACTTGATATCGGCACTGTTTGTGTTACTTATATGAAAATGCAGTACGTTTTATAGCAAACTTAATTATGCATCGTGCATTCTTAACATCATTCATTATAAGTAGTGTTTATGAGGCATTATAACGCATTGTTTCGCCAACGCCGAACAAACCCAGGAAATTGATGATATAATGCGAGGATATAAGTAAGGAATAAAACACTCAAGGGCATGCTGTTATAGGAAAATAACTAAGAATATATATAATATACTACATTAATTTTTAATGTATTAATTAATGGCACGTCATAACTTTTATCCATTTAGAGTCGCATTTAATGCTGTGGAACATCCTCGAGACGAATTCATTTCTGTCATGACTTTTCCTCTTGCTTGGAATAAAATAAATAGCGCAACTTGTCACGTTTCTGACAAACCAGAACGAGTGAACGCGTAAAAAAAAAAAGGACCGGTTGACACTGGAGACTCCTTCCGTAACGGTTCAATAAGCATCTCCTTCACCACAGCAAACTTCACCACGTCAACAATTATACGTTTTTCTCCGTTCAATAAGAATATTTTTTTTATTAGTCCTAGATTATGTGGAGCATCCGTCATACAAGTCCCTGCGAGCGAGTTGTTGCTATGGAAACGATAACCAAGTGATTTGAATTACACTATAGTCAGAGCTGCTGTTATAGGAAATTAATCAACACCTTCAGACAAGTGGGAATCAGACTTCAGCAGTGCCAGGGGTACAAACTGTGCCTTATAAATACATGAGAACATGTTCCGAATGTAATTTTAGGTCATTATACATATGGCATTTATAGAATTTGTTAGTGAATGAACCTATGGTTAGAATACATATTCACACAAAATGCTACTTTTGAAAAACACATTGACGAGCGCCACAATATCGACGGGTTACGACAAGCTAAAAATACGTCAAGCATACATGGCAAATTTGCTTTAACTGAATAACAGCCTCATGAGGCCAGGTTAGTGCTAATTGCTGTCATCTGTCCACTCCAGTGAACGTGCTTTGCTGAAGAAAAGCGCCGGAGTTTCAAAGTTTTTCTAACCTCGCCGAACAGATGTTTGGAGGAAATGACTTGACAGGAGCACACAGTGTGTCAGAGTGTCTACGGTGCCTCATTGATTTCCACAGGAAACGTGCTTCTTGTTCTTTCTCGGATGTTCATTCAGGCTGAGGGACTTCGGGTTGAAAGTTTAACTGTCAGTAGACACACACTCGTTTTTCCCAATATTTGCTCTGTGTTATGTAGACGCAGTAAAAAGACTGGGGATTTGTGTATTACAACTTTACAAGCTGGAGTTTTTGCGTTAGAAAGAAAAGCTAAAGTGTTGCGAGCACTGGCTTTGAAAATAAATTGTTCAGTAACAATTCATTAGATTAGAAGAAATTCCATCCTGAAAGACTGGCATGCGAATCTTTATAATTATCACGTGATCGTCAGTAGGGTGCGAGATTTACTGTAATGAAATTCTTCTTTTATTGAAAGAATGTTGCTCTGTTTTCACTTTGGTCAGTGGTTTTCTACATTACCCAGGACTACCTGCTGGGAGTACCCTGGACTACCTCTATACCTAAAGAGAGTGATGCAGCGGCGCTTTAGTCTTTTAGTCTGTCCAGTTCTCTGACCTCCTCATTTGCACACTGTGCTCAGACACATCAGCTTTCAAATCCAATCAGCTTTCAAATCCAATCAGCTTTCTAATCCCAGCGTCAACGTGTGCCATACAGCTGCATTGCATTCTGGGACTTTGAGTCCAATGTCTCCGCTATTTCTAGGTTGAACCCTTTCATGCACGTATGACTGATTCGCATATGTAGTTCCTGCAGTTCATGTTCATGACGCTGAACATTGCTGGAAAGTGAGCGCATGAGAGAAGTCTTGTTTTCAGGAGCTAATAGCAAAACCTGATCATGCCTTATATCTTAGACTCCTGAAAGGGTTTTTCTTATGAAACTCCATTGTAGCTATAAACGCTGGCTATAATAGCGTCCTCCTGTGACATCAGCACTAAAACTGATGCTAACTTCTCACAGGAATAATGGAAATACAGCACCAAACAGGAAATTAGCACCTAACCTTAACCCCAACCCAAACCCCATCCCCAACCCTAACCCTAACCCGAACCCCAACCCTAACCCCAAACCTAACCCCAACCCCAACCCCAACCCCATCCCTAACCCTAACCCCAACCCTAACCCTAACCATAACCCCTAACCCTAACCCCAACCCTAACCCTAACCTTAACCCCAACCCCAACCCCATCCCTAACCCTAACCTTAACCCCAACCCTAACCCCATCCCTAACCCTAACCTTAACCCCAACCCCAACCCTAACCCCATCCCTAACCCTAACCTTAACCCCAACCCTAACCCTAACACTATCCCTAACCTTAACCCCAACCCCAACCCTAACCCCATCCCCAACCCTAACCCTAACCCCAACCCTAACCCTAACCCTAACCCTAACCCAAACCCCAACCCCAACCCTAACCCCATATTCACTGGAGTCATATTCACTGTATGGCACAGTGGAGTTTTCCTTTAAGACAGACGCATGTTTAACTTCATTCCACACTCAATATGACCTGCTATTGGATTTGACAGAATTTCCAGTCCTTGACCTTGAACAAACTAGCTTCTAGTAAGCACAATCTGACATGATTAACTTGATCCTTTTGTCTTTTTTTTTTTTAAATCTACAGTAAGAATCCTTTCAACGTCCACTGTTAAAAGCGCTATACAAATAAAATTGAATTGAATTTAATATATATAATGAAACTGTCCTATTGCATCGCCTCTCCTTGACTCCAGCTTACACAAAGGAAAGTCTAGATGTATTCTTCAGAGATAATGTGAGCGCAAGCTGCCGATGACAAAGGGAACGTTTCGAAATATCTTCAAGGTTTTTGTTTTTTAAAGAATGGAGATGGGGGGGAAAATCGTAACCGTGTCTGCTCATATTCACATCCCAGTTCACATCCAAGTTTACAGAATAACAAAATAAAAGTTTTCTTTTAGTGATTCATCAGCGCTTAAAGGCTGTGAGATTCCGAAGCTGGGATTAGGAGAAATACAGGAAAGTTTCTATGGAAAATAATGTTATAAAATGAACATTTAAGCAATTTTGAGAAAATCTGAGAAGCTTTTTTTTTTTTTTTTTAAAAAAAAAGCATCAACCAATATTAATTTCTTTTCACTAGTTTTATTTTTCTTTTGGTTCGATTCTCTGTAAATAATAGATATAGAGAAACATTTGATTCTTTTTTTAATTATTTGTAAAAATTTTTTTAATTATTTGTAAAATATTTTTTTATTATTGTTATTTATTATAACAAATATTATTATTTTAAAAAAAAACGATAAATTTTGTTGTCAGATTCCAGTCCTACACTGCAAAAAAAAAAAAAGATATCTTAGCAAGTAAAAATATTCTCAATATGAAATTATTATAAACCGAATATAAGATTAAGCAGCTTGTTTTTAAAAGCTTTACATTTTCTTATTCTACTGGCAGATATTTTTGCTTCTTTCTAGAAAAAGTTACCTGCCAGTTGAACATGTCTATCTCAAGCTTGAAATTAAAAACAAAAACATTTCTAGAAATAGATTTAAGAATCATATATATTGGTTTGCTGAAATCTTTGAATAGGAAATATATCCAACTCTCCAAAGAACCCTTAAAGAACTTAAAGTTTGGATTTCTTTGTGCTTGATGTTGATGCATTTTGAAAGTATTTTTTTTTAAATACATCTCACTCTGATATATTTGAGTTTTGAGGTCAATTTACTTTCCGGTAAAGTTTCTTTTCATATGCAAACCTTTAGCACACACACACACACACACACACACACACACAAAAATCTCTTTTCCATAACGTTTCCTCCACCTACCTTGTGTTTATACAGTTATTCTTTGGAAATCAGCTGCCACGCACCCAACCCCATTCAGTTTTAATTTGTGTAGCGCTTTTAACAATAGCCATTAGCATAAAACTCTGGCTTTAGATTTAGATTTGGAATTAAAAAGGAAAAACTTTGAGGTGACATAAGGAAGAAATCTTCTCATGCATATCATGTGTCAGGAAAATGTCTTTAAACGCTAAAGGATAATGTTATTTTTATTTTTTGACCCATTTTTTGGTCATGCCTTGTCTATACAAGTGTATGTGAGAAACCTGGAATGAAGCAAACATGAAGAAGTGTTTAAACATAAACCAAAATCCAGATGCTTTAAAATCTGGTTTTTCACAAAACGCATTAATGTAATTACGGGAAAGGGTGTATAATTGTACGAGCGAGAAAATTGGTGTTTGTTATTTCTCGGTAAATCAGGGCCTCGGTGCATCTCCAGCATGTGTAGATGAGTGTTATCTACAGTTCTGCTCCATTGTAAACATGGATTTTGGATGTAACGTGATCGTGTGGTTAAAGTGTCGCTGTTCGGAGTCAGTGCCTGAGGGTTTGAAGGCTCAGTTTGGCCTGTAAGAAGAGCTGAGCGTAATAATGGCCATGCTCGCTCTTTAAGCCAGTCCTCTCCATCAATACTTGGCTGAAAAAGCGAGGGAGAAAACACACAGCTAGGGTTTCAGTGGAATCCATCTCCTCCAGGCCAAAGTTGAAGCCCTACTGTAAGCCTCGAATAGATCCTCTAAATGACCGAGAGCTGATGTCATGCGCTCCTTGTGTGTTTGTGGAGCTGGACGCTGTGGCACCACCGCAGAGCCGGGATTCAGAGCTGACGTAGTTCCACTTCGGCCATTTATATGCCATCGGTTTTACTTGTCTTGATCAGACAGCTCGCATTTACAGATTCATCCCAATTTTTCATACCAAGTTATATAAAAGGTTCTGATGGCTAAGGTTAGGGTTAGGGGGGCGTGGCTTGCGTTTGCGCCTTTCCTTACAACTGAAAAACTAAATCTGAACAAAAATAAATACTGGACAAAATCCATCCACAGAGTTCTTGTTTATTTGTGCAAATATCTCATGAGATCATGTTGGGAAAGCATTGGGGGGAAAATAAAGCTCCAGACTTACATCCTAGTTATGAGTGATGAATTAAAATGAAAAGTAGATGCAGGAGGTCGAAGTCATACTTAAACGAAAATGAAAAAGCATTTAAAAGTGATAGATATTTTTTTTACTGAAATTATATGTTAGTCATTTTTTTTACATAGTCTTGCAAATTTGTAACACGTTTAATAAATTGTACACTCAAAGGTTAAGGTCAGGGTTAGGGATGAAGTTAATGTTTGTGCCTTTTCTGACTGGAAATGTGAATTTGTGCAAATATCTCGTGAGATCATGTCTGGAGAGCGTTGGGAAAAATGAGCTGTCATACTTCCTGTGTCATCTTCTTCTTAACAGTGATGAATTCAAATTAAAAACAGATGCAGTTAGTCAAAATTATTTTATTTACACTGATATTATATGGGCTTTTTTAATGATATTTTAATGATTTTTTAGGCTGAGGTTATGGGTAGGGTTGGGGTTAGGGTTAGGGTTGGGGTTAGGGTTAGGGTTGTGGTTAGGGTTAGGGTTAGGGTTGGGGTTAGGGTTGTGGTTGGGGTTAGGGTTAGGGTTAGGGTTGGGGTTAGGGTTGGGGTTATGGTTAGGGTTAGGGTTGGGGTTGGGGTTGTGGTTAGGTTTGGGGTTGGGGTTATGGTTAGGGTTGGGGTTAGGGTTGGGGTTAGGGTTGTGGTTAGGGTTGGGGTTGTGGTTAGGGTTGGGGTTAGGGCTG
>JAKKZN010000014.1:19325687-19337157 GCA_033441825.1 Pangasius elongatus | reverse complement strand
GGGTTAGGGTTAGGGTTAGGGTTAGGGTTAGGGTTAGGGTTAGGGATATGGTTAGGGTTAGGGTTAGGGTTAGGGTTGGGGTTAGGGTTGGGGTTAGGGTTGGGGTTAGGGTTAGGGTTAGGGTTGGGGTTGGGGTTGGGGTTATGCTTAGGGTTGGGGTTAGGGTTAGGGTTGGGGTTAAGGTTAGAGTTAGGGTTGGGGTTAGGGATGGGGTTGGGGTTAAGGTTAGGGTTGGGGTTGGGGTTAGGGATGGGGTTGGGGTTGGGGTTAGGGTTAGGGATGGGGTTGGGGTTAGGGATGGGGTTGGGGTTAGGGATGGGGTTGGGGTTAAGGTTAGGGTTGGGGTTAGGGTTAGGGTTGGGGTTAGGGTTGGGGTTGGGGTTAGGGTTGGAGTTAGGGTTAGGGTTGGGGTTAGGCTTGGGGTTGGGGTTAGTGTCGGGGTTAGGCTTGGGGTTGGGGTTAGGCTTGGGGTTGGGGTTAGTGTCGGGGTTAGGGTTGGGGTTGGGGTTAGTGTCGGGGTTGGGGTTAGGGTTGGCGTTGGGGTTAGGGTTAGGGTTAGGGTTGGGGTTAGGGTTGGGGTTAGGGTTTAGGGTTAGGGCTGAGGTTAGGGTTAGGGTTAAGGTTAGGGTTGGGGTTGAGGTTGGGGTTAGGGTTGGGGTTGGGGTTAGGGCTGAGGTTAGGGTTAGGGTTAAGGTTAGGGTTGGGGTTAGTGTCGGGGTTGGGGTCAGGGTTGGGGTTGGGGTTAGGGTTGAGGTTGGGGTTAGGGTTAAGGTTAGGGTTGGGGTTAGTGTCGGGGTTGGGGTCAGGGTTGGGGTTGGGGTTAGGGTTGGGGTTGGGGTTAGTGTCGGGGTTAGGGTTAGGGCTGAGGTTAATGTTTGTGCTTTTTCTTATTACTGAACTTGAGTAAAACCCATCCACATTTGTAGGCATTTCCCAAAAGTCTCATGAAATAATGTCAGCAAGTACAGAAATCTATACTTAATATTACATCTTACTTAATTACAAGTGGATTCACGTAAACTTGAATGAAAGTTCACATCTGACTGTAATAAAGAGTTTGAAAGTCATTTATTTGAACTGAAACAGTCAGACAGTCCTCGCACAAAGATGAGTCATTGTTTTACACATACAAACTGCAAACAGTGTCATTGACTGGACGTTTTCAAATATTGGTATTAAACCCAGTTTAAAAGGACTGAAGGTTGACAGGTTGAAGGTAAAAGAAAAAATATTTGAGTCATGATGTTTGGGATTAGTAACGACGATTGAGAACGTCTAAAAGAAAAGGTAAGGAGTGAAAATCTGAATTTGTTCATCCATTACACTCAGATCAAGATCCATTAAAAAATCGATTGAATGTAATGAAATACAACGACTTCTGTTGTTTAATTAAAAGGAATAGTGAGTTGGTCAGTGATTAAAGTATCAACACAATACCGCAGCGATAATGCATTCTCACGTCTGATTGGTCAGAAGGTGTTGATTAGTTTTCTGCAGAGAAAAATGGAGGCTGGTGACGGAACGACTGAAGTGATGACAGGAGCTCGCTGACTTCTCAAACATTAAATGTAACTCTAAATGGACAAAATTCTGCAATTAAAAAAAATTGCAGTCACTGGGCTAAACGACATCATATTCTCCTTATTTTGAAGGCCTACATGACAATAACCTTTTATTAGTAGAAGTCCCACTCTCGAGAACCTCCGCTTCATCATTTCACCCTGGTGTTGATTATTTCCTTATAACAGAAAGTGTTATATTCGTTACTTTACACGTTTTTTTTTTTAGAATAACAGTAACTTAATCAACCTTATCTGGAAGACTGCATTTGTCTTCATGATCAGTCTGCACTTCCTGGTCCTCCACCATCCACAGAAAGAACAGCAAGTTCCCGGTGTTCATCTCTCTTCTTCTTATCAAGCCTGATGGCTGCTTCCGACAGGGGCTGATGGGAGATGAGGGGGTAAACGTTGGGGAAGTGAGGCCAAGGGAAAGTGTCAGGGTCACAGTACATGTGTGCATCATTAACGAGCCGCTGTAATTAGCGCGTAACACCCAGACAGAGTTGTGTTTCCTGTCGATGATTTACTTTCCAGCGCAGTGGCGAGCAGGTTCACTTTGCTTTGCTTTACTCCTCCAGCCTGACGTTTCCTGAATTAGTCTTCTGACCGTGACTGATTATTCAGCTCTGTAATTAAGCTGACCTGCAGATCAAACATTAGTTTTTTTTCCTCACTCAAAGAGCTGATTAATAGTTTTTTTGCAAGTTGGTATTTGGTAGTTGGTAAAAAGGTTCTTCAAAGGGTTCTTTGTACAGATCCTTCCTACAACGGTTATGTTTGGAACCTTTTCTGATAAGAAAACACTTTGTTTTAGGGTTTAACTAAAGGCTGTAAGGGTTCTCCTGCAGCTGAAAAACCCACAAGGCTTCTAGATTTCTACCTTTTTTAACAACATCGGTTGAAGACTTGTCTTTTTTTTTCTGAAGGCTGTCCTACTTTATATTAAATGATTCATTGCTAATGAATGCGGGTTCTTTGGACAGTTAATGGTTTTAGGTTTCTAAAGAAATTCTACTTACCTAACCTTCTCTGAAATATAAATCTTCTGCTGTACAAGTTAAGAGAGAAGCCTTAATGATTCCATGTAGATTTTCCTTTTCGGAAAAGTTCTCAAGTTGAGGTTATTTAATAAAGCTAGAACTAGTAAACCATCCAAAAAACTCTGTGGAACGTATTCCAGACCTCTAACCCCGTAGCTGTTCTCTGCTTTGTCCTTTTGAAGGAACCCTGAAAGGTTCTCTGTTCATATGTGCATGTTTATAGTAGACTCAGCTTCGTCCCTGTGGGGGAATCTTTAAAGGGTCATTCAGGGTTTATTGGATCATTAATGGTTCTACGCCTCTTTAAAGGGTTCTACTCTTACAGGGAAAGACTTACAGGTTCTCCTGAAGAGACACAGCGAAGAGCGCTTGAGTGTGCTACAGCTACAGCTACACCCAAAGGGTTCTTGGTTCTAGCTTCCGAAAGAATTAATTCCTGTGTAGCTCTTGTGCAAACATGTGCGACATATTTTTAACATGTTTATTTTATTTTATTCCATTTATTAAACCATTTAAACCAGATATATTATATACCTGTCCATGTCCAATGAATGTAATCACTAAAGAAGCGAGACCTTTGTAGTGTTTTGTCTCTCATGTCATATCTGGAAGCATTCCAGAAAAAATTCCAGGAAAATGTCCTTTTGTTATCCTGACGTCTGTTATCAGAGGACTTGGCAAATATTTAGCTATAGCATTATTCTTCGGGGGAATGTCTCACTTCCTTGTGTGTCTTAGACTTTTGGAATTCAGGTGGGTTTTATTAGAGATGCAGTTAGGTTATGGAAAGTCAGAGCTCTTGTCCTTGATTTCCCTCATCGATGGAATTTTTTTTTCCTTCTCACAGGGCAGCTGTTTTATTAACAAATCAGATGAGGATCAGCAGCGAAGCGGGAGCAGCTTAACGTGGCATAAACGTGTGTGTTTGTAGCGTAAGATCCTGCCTGCGAGGACCTGACGCGATGGTCCTCAAGGCTGAAATGAAAAGCACACACATTCCTGCGGAGTACAAAGTAGACCGATCATTAGAGGAACAGAGAATAATACACTAAGCCCGGTGTCTTTCTTCCAACACGGGACGTTTCTCCCGAGCAGCGTGCTCTCGGGTTACCGCGTTCCTCCCCTCCTTTCTCTGGCTTAAATCTCCTCTTTGAATCGTATATCATTTAGAACATTTATGGACATGTTACTGTTAAAGACGTATTCTTTGCTTGAGTGTTGACTTGGGGACTGCAGCTGTATAAATCCGCAAAAAAAAAAACACACACACAGGCCACACAAGCTGTGTGTGTTCAGGAGAAAGTCCTCATCCTTTATTCGTTGGCTTGGTTTGTTCTACACTTTTACAACAAGATGCATCTTGCCATCGAGATCATTTAAAAGGCATTTAAATGTTCTCAAACTATTAAGCGCACAAAAGTGCTTTGTTAGCTCAGGAAAGCTTCTCGTTGTAACCCAAGCCGTAGTCGGTTTTACTTGTTTGTTTAGGGCTAAAGCACTGGGAAGGTTTTTTTTTTTTTAAGCCTAATGCATAGTCATGTGACACAGCAAGTTTGTTTGTTTTTTTCCTTTTTTTAGCTTATTTGTACCAGCCATGAAATATTCTGTCGCTTTTTATACCAAAATTAATGACTGAAAATGACAAATATGTAAATATGGCTGTTCAGGTAATGAATCTAAAAAAAAAATGAAAAGAAGTGTATAAAGACCATTACAACACAGTGCTGTTAAATTCTCGAATCTGATTGGCTGGAAGGTGTTGATTAGTTTAACTCATTAATGCAACAAGTCACAATACTTGTATGACACACACGCCACATCTAATATTTATAATAATAAATAGAATGGAAATTTCATTTGGAAGTGAAGTTTTCTGTAAGGAGATGTTTATTTTACACTTGTGGAAGGAGTCTCCAGTGTCAGCGCTTTGTAAGTCTTCAGGACGGAGAAGTCTGCAGTTTCAAGCTCTGTCTTATTAACTTTAAGAGAAAGAAGAAAAAAAAAAAGAGCAGCTTGTGGGAGAATAGCAGCATTACATGTAACTATAAATGGATAAAAACTATGATGTGTCATTCTTAACTGTTTGTAGCGTTGCAGTTGCTTTGGGACATGCAACACTTTTATTCTTTAGATATAACGTAGGGTTAAAAGTAATTATACAGCCACGTGCACAACGACAAAACCGCAGACTCCTCTGTCCTGAAGATTTTTGCCAACCTGATTCATTCAAATTCGTTTTTATCCATTTATAGTTACATTTAATGCTGTTGAATATCTGCGAAACAAGTTAGTTCCTGTTATCACTTACATTTTAGCAGCTACCAATTACCAGCCCGTCTTTTCTCTTGAACGTTAAAGACAAAACGCAGCTTGTCAGCGTAAACTCCGGAAGACTTTAACATTACTGACTGTTACAAAGTGCTGACACTGGAGACTCCTTCCCTAAATGTTAAATAAACTTCTCCTTACCTTACCGGAAACTTCATCCCATCAACAATTACACACATTGTTTTTAAAAATGCGTTTATATGGAGTTTCCACTATACAAGTGCCTCTATAAGCTGTTAATCTAACAAAGATATCATGATTAATACACGTGGTGTGTGTTATAATGTTTATTTGGTGTGTGTTATAATGTTTATTTGGTGTGTGTTATAATGGTGTATATTTAATTAAAACATTACTAAAGCACTGAAAGTGTTGCGCCTGTTCGCGACTCACACAAAGGCTGGAACGCTGTAGCTTTTCTTTAGGTCTGTGTTTTTGTAGCTGCTAGGCCATTTGTCATACTTTTTTTTTTGTGCTCTGACATAAGAGTTATTAACCACTCAGGATGAGGAGAGCAAAAGTTTGCATACCCTTAGATCAAAACAAAGAAGACAAAGACATGTACCCGCAAGCTATTTCATTTATTAGATTTCACAGGCACTCCATCATTATGACAATAAACAGATATGTTCCAAATCAAAATGATATCAATATAAACATCTTTCTCCCTTTGTGAGTGTAATGTCAACATTCTTTAAACGGCTTGCGTGCTCATCCTTTGCCTAACAGCCTTCAACGGATTTCGTGACATCTGGGCCTCTTTGATTATTTCAGTTACACCCACGATTATTAAAAAAATAAATAATCATTTTTTTCTTTTGCACTCAGCTATATATTAATTAGTTGCATCTTGTGGGCTGGTGATTGAGTGCGTGAGTTAAAACCAGTTCTTGTGCATATCAGTCAGTCTGATGATGCACGGTTGGTCTTAAAGCTGTCCAGCCATTCATAAAAATGCGCCTTTGTTCTAAAATCTACTCACGTTCAGTCTGAACAGGTCGTGAAGCTTTGTTTTCGTTCTTTAGGCAGATCTCTGCGTCTGCTTTCTGCCTAATCTACTGATGGCTCTATAAATAATGCATAGCATAGACTCAACCCTGGACCCGCAGGAAAATTACAACTTGGCTTTACGGCCCATTCTGAGTCACGCATTCGGCCAGATCCTGAAGGACGTATTTAACGCCTGTCAGCAAGTCAAAAACACTGCATTATGGTTAAACCATTATGTGCTGTTATGTCTATGACATCAGAGTAAAATCCTGTCCCATGTGCTCAAAGCCGTTACTGTTGGCATCAGCCTTATAGCCGCCTTATTAGCGCTCTCTCTCTCTCGTCTGTAACAATGTGAAGCCATTTTTCGTTGGTTAGGGTACGGCTCAGTGCTGGAACAGTATGAACTGCAAATAATCCGGACAGTTTTACATTCAGAATTCGGACAGAACGGTATTAAAAAAACGAAAGTAAAGTTTTGTACAAAATTCGCAATGAAAAGTTAACAAAGGTTGAGGGAGGGATTAGGGGCGGAGTTAGTGTTCACACGTTTTCTTACAACTTCATAACAAAATTTCTGAAAAAAATCCAACCACTTGTTCATTTAAATTCATTGAATTAGTGATTTTTTTGCATAAAAAGGACCTTCTTTTTTTTTTTTTTTACTTTAATGTGTGAAGAGTAAGCGAATCAATTTATTTTGCAAAGCAATTTGTTGTGGTGTTCATACAAATCTGTATGAAATTTGTGTACGTGTACAATTTTGTGCCATATTGTGTACATGAATGAAGTTAAAATGCATGTAGACCTCACTGACTGGACTGCTAGCCAGGCACATCTTTTATTTCTGTTGAGTACTTGGAAGGAAATGAAAATGTAAGCAGTAAAAGTAAAAGTTTATTAGAAGGTATCTGAGACACAATATGACTTAGCAACCATCTCAAGAAATAAATAAATAAATAGATAAATAAATAAAACAGGTGGCGATCTGCAGGGTCCAAGCACCCTTCACAAATAGCACCCCTAGTGGCCAGGTCTTGTTACAAGTTACACAATATTGTTCATGTTTCAAGATGGCAGCTCAATGCCAAACCTGTGAAATGCCTGCTGTAAGTTGATTGGCACCAAATTTCAAACTTGGACAGCTGCCTCGGAATCTTATCCTGAACATGAGCTACAACTTTCGTGCGAATCCGTGCAAGCAAACATTAGTTATAGCTGTTAGAGTAAATTAATCTCTGCCCTGCAAGGCGATTAATATACGCTGGTGATATTGTTTAAAATTTTCAACATTCTTTGATTTTTTGATTGATAATTCAATCAAAAAAATTGAGATTCAGCCTCTACTAAATATTTTGACACCTACTGTTTGGTCTGAACTATCAGTTTCTTCTGAGAAAAAAAATAATTATAAAATAAACAAAAACAGACAAATAAAACCAGTAACACTTAGTGCTTGGTCCCCTAAATAGGTACTACACTTGTTTAGGTCACTGGACTGGTATTCCTCAGAGGTATGTCTTATTTACCTTTAGCTTATATATTTTCCTTGGTAAAGTGAAAATAACTTTAAAAAAATTGATAATTTCATCTTCTGATTCAATTTTACTTTTCAGGTGAAAGGTGAAACAAACTAAAGGGATATAAGATATAACCCTGAGGGATACCACAACTGAGACAAGCAATGGTATCATTCGGTGTCTTTATTTTCCTGTGCGTGATATAAATTATATCGTATGTTAACTGTTTAATGATGTTATATAACTGCAAGTGGTGATATGCGGGGTCCAAGCACCGTTTGGGTATAATAATGCCCCCAGTGGCCAGTTCTTGCTAAAGACACTATAGATGAACATAGATGATTGGCACCAAATTTCAGCTTGATTGGAATTACAGTTCATACAAAATAGCTATTTAAACCCGCTATAAATGAGCACACCTGAAACTTTGCCTGGAAACTTTGTCTTATCCAGAACTTTGCATTGTAACTTTCATATGAGTCTATGGTTGATGTTCAATTGGTTGCAAGAATGTGGCGGCCATATTGTGTACAAATCTCGAAAGATTTTTGGTAATTATTGAAGTTCAGCTTCTACTGAATATTCTGACACCTACTGTTTGCTGTTTGCAGTTTTAGCAGACAATAATAATAATAATAATAATAATAATTCTATAATTTAATCCTTTAGATTCAATTTCGATTTTCAGGTGAAAGACACAAACCAAAGAGACATAAGACTTAATCCTGAGGGCTACCAGAACAGTGACAAACATTCAGTACCTTCGTTTTCCTCTGCATAATGTAAATTATATTCTATGTTAATGACATCATGAGGTAACTGCAAGTGGTGATCTGCGGGGTCCAAGCACCCTTTGCACATATATAAACTAACGGGATGTAAGATGTAACCCTGAGGGACACCACAACTGTGACAACTGCTGTTACAGTTCAATATGTTGGTTATTTATTTATTTATTTTTCTATTTGTGATATAAATTAGACCCAATGTTGAACGTATTTTGATGTTAGAGCAAAGGAGCTTATCTCTCACTGGCAAATACTGAAGCTTATACTACAGATATGAAGGGTTTTATACTGCTTATGAAATTTAAATCGGTATTCTCTGTATAATGTATGTTTATATTAAGTATATGATCGTCGCATGCATACGGACTGTACTTCAGTGCATGTGAGCGAGGCAGAGTTTGTATTTCTGTAGCACGCAGTAGAAAATGAGACAGATGGCGGCTGGCTGCTGTTTCTAGGCTACACACAAACGCTGCACTCGCATGTCTGGCTGCTCTCATCACAGCGTGTGTGTGTGTGTGTGTGTTGATGCTTCGTTTGCCTCCGAGGCTGTCTGAACCAATCGGACGTCTTCCTCAAAACGTCCTCTACCTAAATCAAGCTAGGACTGTTTATTTACAATATGTTTCATGATTCGTGACGGGATATCCGTGTTAAGAGGCTCAGGTGTCACGTGAAAGTTTGACTCGAACATTAATGTGTTATTTCTTTATGGATTTCCAACAAGAGCTAGAGGAGAAGTGTTAGCAATAAGCAGGTTTCTACATACAGGTTACAGTGGAGGTGTTAAAATGCGCATGCTGATATGGAATTGATTCGGGTTTTTATTTTTCGTGTGAAAGATATGCTTTAGTCTACTCAAAAATGACAAACAGCACAATCTCAGAGCTTCAACTGCTTCCAAATTGTGTTAAAGAGTTGACCATTAAAATAGATTGACCTTTTGTGTATTGTATGAAAAGCTGCATTTTAAAATCAGGTGGATTGATTTGGTTTTTTTTCAGAAAGTCGGTGTAAGTCTCAGTCAACATGGCAGCTCTGGATTTTTTTTTTATTTAGATATTTTTGCTCTAAACTGTCCTGGATTTTGCATGGCAACAGGGTGAAGAGAGAAAGAGGAGAGAAAAGCTAGTGATTTTAGATTGCACACATGTTATTTGAGTTAATGCGTCGTCATGCTCGTGTTAAAAAAAAACCGAAATGTATCAGTTCATTAAAATCACGTCTGGTGAACATTGTTTTCAATCTTGTGAAGAGTAAGGAGATGAAAATACAAATGTTTCATGTTTAAATGCAGTTAATTGTGCATTGGGAATAAAACTAGGAATATTTTGTGTATATTAAAAATACGAAAAGCATGAACTAGAGCAAGATTTGCCTCATGTGAAATCATGATAAGAAATGGCAAAAAAAATATATATATATATATATTTCTAGGTAAACAAAAATAGAGAAACAGAAAAATAAGTGGTGCATACTAAATTAAATTAAATTAAATTAGAGGTAACAGAAGTGAGTAAAAATATCATTATAATTTAATTTATATAAAATTGGACTAATATGAGGAAAATCAGCATGCTGTGTACAGAAAAGTGCTAAATGTGTAAAATATTAAAAGGATTGAAGGTGAGAGAACGAGAGGATGAGAGAGAGAGCGAGAAAGAGAGAGAGAGAGGGAGAGAGAGAGAGTGAGAGAGAGAGAGTTGGCCTCCAACATGAGCTTGATTAAAAAAAATGCTTGCTAAGCTATCCATTTCACACATACACAGAGAGAAGGTTCGATATTCACCCGATCGATGATAGAATGGGCACTCTGGCCAAATCAGACGGGGCTCCTTTTCAAACCGGCGTCTCTGTCGTCCCCCTGCTTCATTCTCCTCTAAGCGAAGGCACTCTCTCCGTCGAGGCTGGACCATGCAGACACGTCTAGACCGGTAGACCGGCGGCGACCGGCGGCTTTGGCCTTTGTGGAGGCGAAAGGCGAGTTGGGTCAGGAGGAAGAAAGTGAGGCGTGCCCTTTTTTTCAGTGAGGGAACGACCCACGGGTGCGGAGAGGTAAGGAGGGCACAGGCAGTGCGCTTCTGCTTCCATGGTTACTCACCAAATATGAGGCTGCTGCTATTGAGGAGGTTTCGTTCTCATGCTCTCAGCTGGCCCGTGAGCTCGGAGGAAAAACGTGCACGAGGTTCATATCAGCTAAAAACAGGAACAATGGTAGCGGGTGGAGCGTGTCACATGACCTTTTTTTTTTATATAGAACTCGAATCAGTTTTGTACCTAATCACTCCGTTTATTCGCAGATTCTTCGAGAAGGTCGTGACTTAGTGAGGAAAAAGGATATATACGCTAACAAAAAACATTTCGGTGTCCTAAAGAACCTTGTGGTTTACACGGCGTATGTCACCGTGCTGTACTGAGGCAATGATTGTTGCTCTTTCTGTGGCTTTAAGAATGGTTAAGAATCAAAGAATCTTCAGGAGACCAAACGGGTTTCATTTATGGCATTGCACTCAATCATTCCTGGCACTTTTTTTTTTTTTTTTACGAATGAAGAATGTTTCATTTTAGCATATGTATCTTTTCCAATGTCGAACCAGATCTCATGAAATATGTATCCAAATCCAAACTAGCAAACGGGAATGATGGAACTATAGCACCTATAAAACTTAACCCATGTAATAATCCCTGAATTTTAACTCTATCATATACCTCATTTACTTATTTTAACCCTTTACTGCATGGTGTTGCCGTATGGAAACGATTAATTTATCTCCATTTTTTTTGTATAGACACTAATAAAAAACGACTTTTTCTATGTAACTGGAAACAGAGGGCTTGTTATAATAGTAAGTCATGAATTTCAATAAATAAAATGAAGACATACATAATTTATTTGTCCGTAAAAGGTGTGTTTTCTAAGAAAAACAAGACATTATGATACTTTCCGCCACTGCACATTGTTGCCATATGGCAACAATTTACAAACTACCGCCCTAAATTTTTTTTTACTTTTTTTTTTAAATATATTTTTATTTTCTGAACTAATTAAAAAAATATTTTTGATGTAAATATAATAATTCATGCAGTAGAGGGTTAAATCAGTCTGCTGTCCAAAGATTGTGTCGGAAGAGTCGAATGGACAAGAGCTGGTGAAGAAAAGTACTATATATATATATTTCATTTTTCTAGCCTATTAGCTTTATTGGACAAGGAATTTGTATGAATTTAAGCAAACAACAACA
>JAKKZN010000014.1:19211163-19229345 GCA_033441825.1 Pangasius elongatus | reverse complement strand
GTCTATGTGGGACCATCAACAGCAGGAAGAGCTGTAGGACTTGTGACTCTGACCTAATAAAAGTATGACGAGCTACAAAGTCAGTTGTCATGACATACACACATGACTTCTAACAAAATTTGACATCAAAATTGTCATTTGCCTATAACAGCTGACACCTATTTATGTCAGTTGTCACAAAGGGCTTATGTAACCCTATGAACACCACCCTTAAACCCAGTAATTATGGCTTTGTACAGTCATAGGCAGACTATAATTACAGAAACAACCAGTCAATCTTTTCCTATAGGTAATGTCCCCTAATGTAGCTCATAAAAATAAAAAAATAAAAAAATCCACAGTTTTCATGCTTCTAAATAGGACTCAGTGATTTGCTATTATATGACCCACCATAATCCATCATTCTTTACATCAAGAAGATATCCAAAACAGAAGCACGAGCAATGCAGCAGGACACGCAAGGACTATATAATTTTATATATTATGCGTTTATATATTTTATATATAACATTTCCAATTCCTATCAACCATTTAAACCCAAATGTCTCACTACTGATTCATCTGTCTAATTAATTATGATATGAGTTTGATTACTGTAGAAACTGAATAAACTAAATATTTGTAGAGAAATATCCATTTTTAATGTGAAAAAATGATCAGAAATTGTTTGTGTTCTCAAAAAATCTCTCATGGTCTGTTTATCAAAGGGATAAATGTTTCATTTGGGGCACATCTTGTTAGACAGCAGCGAGAGAGTTAACTTCAAACAATCAGATTAAAATGCAAATGAATAGGGCCTGTGGTGAAGACTAATTGTTGATTGGATGTCCAGCATTACAATGAAATCATGTGAAGTATAAAGGGACAGAGAGACAGGAAGTGACTCACTGAAGCTCGCAGTTGATCTATTTACACTCAATAGCGAGAGGACGAAGCTGTTGTCACGCTCGTTATTGGGATAAATTTAAAGGCGGTGTCTGGGCTTTGTCTCAGTCACACATTCAGCCTTATGCTGTAAAAGTCTCCTTAGACATTTGAGTTTGAAATTTGAGTTTACTGCTAGAATTTTCTAGATGGCTTTCTTGGAGTCTCTGATTGAGCAATAAATAAATGCATCCTGTAAATGTACTGTGGCGTTTATATGACTAAATTCCATCCTCGTTTCACTTCTCTGATTCTGACTCAATTTCCAGGCGTTTCTTCAGTTCTTCTTTTTTTGTCAAAGTTTTTTTTTTTCCTCTTGTTGTCACTTCAGTGTCCAAATGTTTTAAATGAACTACTTCAAATGTGTCTTTTCCAGCAATGTATCAGCTTCTGTTCAGACATGAGCTGTCCTGGAAATTAGACTACGTCATGTCCTGGTAGACTGATACGCCATCGTTCCTGACTCGTGTTCACACCTAACACCGTCCTGATTAATTCTGTTAAATATTTGTAAATGCAAAAATACAGTTCATGTGATGACGTGTTCACAAAAGAATATAGGTTAGTGTGTGTGTGTGTGTGTGTGTGTGTGTGTATTATACCTGAGCATAATACGAAGGAATTCCTGACCTTCAGCCTCCTCATGCTTTAAAGACATAATGAGGTTTCCCAAACTACTGCCTGTGCAATAATAGTTCATGTGCTCCTGAAAGAGAGAGAGAGAGAGAGAGAGAGAGAGAAAGAGAGAGAGAGATGTCAATTTTACAGGCTTCATTTCGTTTCCTGAATTCCTCACCAGCTTCCTCCATATCCTCTTCACTCAGAGACATGAGGAGAAAATGGTTCATTTTCCGAACTGCTGATTTCACATCCAGCTCAGCGCAACGTAAGTGTCATTTTCTCGTATTTCTATCAAGCTCTCTGTGAGACGTAAATGCTACGAGTAGAAAACTGCTCCAAAAAGAGAGGCTTTATACTGCAACAAGAAAAAAAAATGTCTTTAAAAAATGCCATTACAGATGACTCACAGACTTGTTGACCTTTTAGACCTCAGACTACTTGAGAAATGAAAAAAGTTCATTGGTAAAATGCTAAAAATGAACTTTAAACGTGTATATGCTGAGGAAGAAATGGTTTCATCAACTGTGAAACTACTAAAATGGCCTGTGAGCATTTCTATACCTTTATGTACTAAGGAGTGCAAGGATTTATGAATATGCATCAATATGCAAATTGGAAATGGGTCCCTTAAATCCCACGGGCATTTTTATGCTAAGCTATTAGCTATGGCATGTGTGAACCTCAGACTGGTTAGGAAGCAGCGACGAGAAGAACCGCAACAGGAGACTACGTGTATATCGGTACTGTAATGTACAGTAGGTATTGTAAGCACATAGCTAACCGACTTGTAAGGTGGACCCAAATACATTTCAATCTCAGTGTCTTGAGTTGCATCTTCATATTTTGAACCATTTTTAAACACTAGCCAAACCTGTCAATGCATACAACAACAACTAGCATTTTTCTGCCTGTTGATATGGAATGATATGGACATATTGCTAACTCCACGATAGCTCTTTATGTAAGGAATAATCCATACAGGGGAGTGCTTTGATAAGAAATTAATCAACGACAGGGTGTTGTGACGCAGCCCGAGTTACCACCACGACGTTTTTTTTTCTTTTATAGCAAAGTCCCAAAGTGTTTTATTCCTCTTATACCACAGAGACTAACAATTTATCATTTATTACAGATTTTGCACCGTGTTTGTTTTTATTTGCTTATATTTATATTTGTCTCGTTTTCTCTCAAAATGCAGCTTGTCATATCATAATCGCAAAAACCCTGACACTGGTGACTTCTTCCATAAACGCTAAATAAATGTCTCTTGTGTACCAGACATCAACAATTACACCTTTTAAAAGTCTGCTTATGTGGAACGTCTGCCTGAGCTAACGGAGAGATTCATAAACATTTAGTATGGCTGTGCTGTTCCAGGTTTATGTTATTCCTCATGACTTAGCCGAGAGATGGTGAGATGCATGTCGTAAAAAAAGACAGTCATATGAGTTTAATTAGATTTGCACTCACTCTTCCGAGAAAGTGTTTGCGGAATGCTCGTGCTGTGCTGTTGCTCTCCAGCCTGTAGCCAAAGCCTCCTCCTCCTCCTTCTCCCCCAGGTCCCATGCCTTCGGTCTCCTCTTCCTCACAGAAGCTACTGTCTGAGGATGTCGGAGTGCCAAGAGGAGCCTCTGCATCCTCGATCCAGTAACCTCCGAACTGGGGCAGGATCACTTGAGGGTAAGGTCCTCCCTTTTCCAGCACCTAGAGAAACAACAGGAGGATGGTACTGATGATCATGAGAGCGTGGATTTGAAATCGGTATGAAGTCTTGGTGATGTTGTTATTACTCACATCCTCTATCCGGGGGTATGGGATGTAGTCATCCTGTTAGGAAGAAAGAAAAAAAACATTGACAAAGAAAAATCAAGTGTTTCGACACCACAGTAAAGCTCTAGATTTTAAACTTTGTTTGCCCCCACATGTGAAAATCCACTGAAAGATGCTCTGTCTACTTCTACATTTGGAAAAACAACATTACTGTTGTAATAATTGTAAAGAATGATACGTTTCATCATAATCTCTTCCCTTGACTGATTTCTGTTCACACTGCCATCATTCTGTGGGTTAAATTTCTTGCTATTATTGTCTTATTAGGTCATTTAAACATTTTAACCTTTGTCAGTTGTCGTCTGGATGGAGTGTGTAAGTGCTCTTCCCTGTTTTGATGATGATATGATGCCGCAGGAGGAACTGATTCAGCTGATGTCCATTTTGCTACAGCACATAGCTATTCAACAACTTGATAAAATCGTGAGGAAATCACGCTTAGCTAGCGAGGTTTTAGCAATATTTAGGCAAAAAGACTGTTTTTAGCATTGTGTCTGTTAAACTGGCTCCTTACACGACATGAACTTTGCAAGAAGACGCCATGGCCTGGTTAAAGTGTAGACTAAATAAAAACATTTCCGCATTGTTTTTGTAAAATATATTTACGTTTTCTTATAATTGAAGTGTCGAAGTATGTTACTGGCAGAAAAAGTCAATTTTGGCCGTTCTCGAGAATTCAGACACAGTGAGATCTGACAGGTTAAATAAGACATCATTTATTAAGATATCAATTTTAGAATTTTATCATTTCCCCCACCACTAATAATTATATAACTTAAAGTGGTTCCTCTACAATTACATTCCTCTAAATGTACAGCTACGTGTACAAGAGAGTACCACCTACGTGACAAGCTGTATCTCATATTCCCAGTTAATAGCATTATTCCTGAGAGTGTAAACTATCAGACAGAAACCAGACAGCGTTCCCCATAACAAAACAAAACAAAAAAAAAAACAGACCAACAAAACTTTTTACCACGCGCTACTAATAGAGCATGAACAGCAGTCAGTTTGTGCTTGCACTGTGTTCTTCTTTGACATTTCAGTCTGTTCTAGCACAGCTTTCGCTCTTGACCTTTATCACATCGGGATGTAGAAGATATTCACTGGAGATATTTAATTTGAAGGCAACCCGAGGCCAGGACCTTGTTTCTTCACTAATGCTTTAGTAAATGCTGAGTAAATGACTAGCAGCATCAGAAAAAAAAAAAGCAATGAAGTGAGCACAGAAGCAGACACACATGCACATGCACATAGAGATACACAGAGATACAGATACACACACACACACACACACACACTCTCTCTCTCTCTCCACACCTTGTGCTTCTTAGTTTCCTCATATTTAGGAAGCTGTAGTGATCCACGTTTGCATTAGAAAATGGAAAGGGAAAAGGTGTTAACCAGAATCCACAAGACAATACCAGAACAGTGTGCTAGAGTCCACACATCACACATGCATTTCAGTCAGTGGCAGTCAGTGTAAGATAAGGTATAAGAAAAGTCCTGAGAATTAGATTTAAAAGAAAGTATTTTGATGGTCATATGCGTGACTCACACTACAGAGTTTGTAACTAAAATATCCTGCAAATCCTGCAAATATTTATCATTAGCAAGAATTGAATTTCTTGCCTAGCCAATTTATGCTAGCTACTGGAACTGATGCTAGTCTAACCAGACATTAGCAAAGAAATCACATTACCTTTGTTATATATAGCCAGTTAACATTAGCAAACTGGCTAAACTTACCCCAACATGCTTTATTTAGATTAGATGGAGTTCATGCCTTCTACAGTGGTAAAGGAGACATCTCTTTTTATATGAGGTAGAGCTAGGGGTTCCACACTGCAGTCTGGTGGCTTATATATCTTCAGTCTCCCATGGATAGCTATAACTGAAACGCTTGGATGCTGAACTGAAATAACTGGAGTTTTATATTTGGTTGGAAATCTGATTAAGTAAGAGTGCAAGTATTCAATTTCAATACTACAATAATACTCAAGTAAAGTATACTTACTAAGCAAAATAATACTTAAGTAAAAAAAAGTATGAAGTACTCAATCGGTTTCCACCCCTTGTCGAGATATTAGTCGGGAAAGATAAAATCTTATATTTAGTGCTCCAGGTCCATAATGCTCTACTGAAATAAGGTAAACAGAAAAGTTGTAACGCTTTCATTCATTCAAAAAAACAAAAAAAAAAACACTAAACTTACAGTTCTGTATATGTCATTTTGTGACAAAGTGTGCTTATCTTTAAAATTATGTATTTATTTTTGTACCTTTTTCTGGGAAAAAAAAACCCTCAATGATAAGGTTCTACATAGAACTGTTAACTGTTAACTAAACAGCCCTTGAGGAAGAATATTTTCTTTTCTACCAGGGAAGTAAACTCCTGGAATCTACAAAATTTAGTTCAAACAAACCTGGACCTGATATGCAGATGCTATTGATGGCTGTGATTAAATAAAGAAGCAGTTGTGGTAGTTTAGGACTGGGAGTAAGTTTCTGCAGGCTTGTAGATATCCAGCAGTGGGGTTGGGGGTCCACAGCTCAGGAGATAATATGAGATAATGGTGGGAGTCATCTTCATAAGTGTCTCTTCCAATACAGCTTATACAAAGCAGCCAAAATTCAGTCTGTGGTCATAGTGTTACACAGCAGGAGTCTGTGCTACATGTACCATACCCTCTGAGCTTCTGGGCACAATCACATGCAAATAAATTCTATTTATATAGCCTAATATAGCTGTATAGGACACTAACAAAATAGTGCTTCAATTTACCATTAGGGGATGTATTTTTTACTTTCTATGCATCTCTCTCTCTCTCTCTCTCTCTCTCTCTCTCTCTCTCTCTCTCTACTACATGTTTAGGAGTTCCTGGATGAGAACAAGATCCGACACAAGATCCGATTGGCAGGTCGGGAATAACATCATCACCTTAGATGAATGTAAAAGAGAGACAGCTTCAGTCTTTGCTCCATGCATGTCTTTGAACTTTGAATAATTCAGCATGACGCTAGCTTTCTGGATTGTGTATATAAGTGCTATGCTTGCCTATACTTGAACATTTCACCAGCTTCTTTGTACCTGTTGATATCAGACAGGATAGTTGCCAGGACACTGTAGGAGTGCCTTCTCTTCAGAAAAGCATTCTGCTTTCTCTTGTTTTTGGTTTAGGGCTTCTTTGTAAAGGGGAAGGTCATTTTAAAACTCTGAGCAAACCTTTTGTTTATTATTTTGCCATTAATCACGCCAATGTTAATTATCTGGCAGCAAGCTTCTTATCTGTATTACTTCTCTTTTGTCTCATCTAACTGATTTATGTTAGGATCCTTGCTTCCTACTGACATACGTGAAAAAAAAAAGAAAAAGGGGTTGTAACAAGAGAGAGATTGAAAAATAAACTGCATGGCAGGATGTTATACAGTATTATACAGTATATTCTCTTTTATTATGCGATATCCACATTTGCTTTTTACATGGTGAAAATCTGAAATACCCCATACTGTTCGCTCTTTAGAAACATCTTTAACATGATATGTCTCATTAAGAACCAAGAAATTAGCAGTATTGATCAGCTTCTTCGTCTCGAAACATTCGAAACATTTTCCCCCTCCTGCTGAACACGTCTATATTACACGCAACACCCAGACACACAGATGCAGAAGCATTAACCTGACCATATCACATACTCGCAGTGCTGTCTTAACATGTCTACCCTGGCAGTTTTCACTTCTGAACATAAATGACTGTTTTGTGTTCTTAATAAAATTCATGAATCATTCGCAGAGATAAATGCCAGGAAAATTCCCTCTATTCGTTAAAGGAACCTCTGATGTCTGATGAAACTCCTTCAACATAATAAACGCCCAGACACCTGAAATTACTAGTACTAGACATTAAAGCCTGGTTTATGCTTCGTCAGAACATCTGAAGGGCTTCTGAGGACGGCCTGAAATGATCTCCTAAAGGCCAGGATTATTTATTACTTTTCTACAGTAGGAACTGTAGGATTTTTTTTGTTTGTTTAATACTTGCATCAGACAAGACTTTGTCTTATTTCAACCTGCCTCCATCTGTACCACCTTCAGATAAAGCATAAACCAGCCATAAAACAAACTGGGTGGCTGCAAACCTTCACAGAATCCTCCCAGCTTTTAATTTCAAAGAGCTCAGGCTCTTCGATCATCCAGTCAAGAGATTTTTGATTGCCGTTGAGCATCCGCATCTGGTCGATATGCTCATCATATGGTACACAGGACAGGATAGCAAGGCTTGCTGATCTCCTCTCTGAAAGGAGTGTTCTGCATATCGATCTTGTGTTCTTTCACTACTGGCTAACATGCCCTTTTCCCCCCCTCTGGCATACACAGCCGTGTCTGGCAGTGTTGTGTCAGGTCAATGAGTCATCCTTGTTCACGAGCTAAAAAACTGATTTCCAGATCACAACACTAACTAAACACCCACCGCAGAGAAATCTACTAGACGGATCAATGGAGCTTTGAAAGAGCTGGTATATTTAGGCTTCCTATGCGATTATTCAGTCAGTGTGGTATGGATAGCCTCCCCGCTGCTTGCTCAGCTGGATATACCACTTCAACTCTGCCAGCTTTCGAGGACAAAATTGGTCACTCCCTTTCAAAATGACAGGTTTCATATACACACTTGAGCTAAAAGCCAAGTAAAGCAGAGAAGCCGCATGAAGTGCGTGTTGTAGAAGCCTTATCGTGTCACGAATTAACTTAATTAACTTGAAGAAATCAATACAATCTCACCTGCATCCTCTCCAGCATGTCGAAGAACTCGGCAGACTGAAAGCGAAAAACAAAGAGGCATTAGACTATGCAAAGCATATACACAAATGCATTTCCTGTTCATGTTTGCGACACAGATTTGGGAATGAGAAAGAGTCTTGGGGGAAAATGAGCTTATGAAGCAGTGGCAGATCGAGACAATTTTACAAGGGTTGGCAAAGAGTTTTGGCAGGGAGTTCATTCATGCACTTGTATGATTTTTTAAAAAAAAATGTTTATATTGTAGTCACGCTTTTGTTGTTGTGTTTGCACCAGCTTCTGTATTGTAACACCTAATTGTAACACCTCCTAGATCCACCCCTATATTGAAGTGATTCTGGACCTCTACCATCTCTTATATCCACTACTATTATCACATAATTCTACCTCCTCTCTCCCCATCACAGAATAGATCCACCCCTAAAATAAAGTGCTTTTAGACCCCCTACCACTGCATAGATCTGTCCACATGATCACAGTATTCTGGACTCTTTACTAGACCCCCTGCCACACTATCGATCTTCTCCTACTTTGAAATAATTGTAAACCCCATCAGCAACCAGTAGATTCACTCCTATTAATAGAGTGATTCTGGGCCCCCTATCACCCTATAGATCTGTCCCCTTATGATGTAATTCTAGACCACCTACCATCCTGTGGATCCACTCCATAAGAGATTTGTTCTATTATGAAGTGACTCTCAACCCCCCTACTAGCACAAAGATATGGCCCTATTACAAAACCCCTACCGTTCCATATATCTCTCATTAAGAATTGATTCTGGACCCTTACAACCCCATAGACGACTCTAGACTCATACAACCCCAAAGGTCCATCCCTATCATGAAGAAAATTTTCATGTATTGAACTCATCCTCATAGTTGGATCGAGAAGCGCTCGCAAGGTCGCAATGGACTTTAACAGGAAACATGGCAAGCACATCACACATGACACTGTTGCCAAATATTAACAAATGAAAAAAGACTGGAAGTGTTGTGGACCAACCGAGAAGTGGACGTCCACGAACATCCACTGATGAAGGCACAACCGACGTGGTGCTGGCATACATAATCATCTATATATGAAGACTTTTGGGACACCCTGTGGTTCAACTACTATTATGAGATGATTTTTGACCCCAAAAGTTTCCTTATTAACAACTGATTCTGGACCCCCTACTAGCATATAGATATGCCCCTATAATAAAATGATTCTGGACCCCTGCCATCCTACAGATCCAACCCATTTATAAAGAACTAGAACTATCTAGACTCCTATCACCCCAAATATATCCCCATTAAGAATTGATTCTGGTCTCCTACCACCCCAAAGATCCACCCCATTATAAAGTATTTCTTGACTCCTATTTGCTCCTAAATCTACCTCTATTAGGAAGTGATTCTGGAAGGTCTACCCCTCCATAGATCTGCCCCATCCTACCATACCACTGAAGTTCCTCAATTATGAAGTGATTCTAGACCACTACTTGCACATACACAGATCCAGCCAGTGATTCTCAAACCCTTACCGTAGGACTTGATTCCGGACCCCTATCACTCCGTATATATCTGCCTTTATTAGGAAGTGATTCTGGACCCTCTATTACCATATAGATCCACCCCATTATAAACTGATTCTGCAATAAATGCAATCATTTCCATGATAACCAATTGGTCATTAGTAACCATAGCATCCTGGTGTTATCAGTCACGTGTTCACGCATCATAGATATGACTAAAAAGGCAGCTGACTTTGCTGTCATTTCTTAAAGAAGCAAGCAACAGTGATGGGGCATTACAAAATAAAAGCAAGTGAGGTGTCATTTCTGTTTCTGAAACCTGTTTGCACATCACTCACGAAATTCAACTTTGTGCCATAAATGTGAAGAAAATGTGCCATTGACTCAGTCCTCCCATGGCATCACTGAAACGTTATGGTTGCAATCCCTCATAGTATCCTGCTAATCATACCTACACTATTAGCTCTATATGATGGCATTCAACAGTACTGTATTACCTGACGTGCTTGATGCACTGTAGTGTCTATAGTTGGACCTTTTGCCTCACCTCTCCCTTGGTGTTCTGGTACCTCATGTTTTACAAATTAAGCACTGTCTAGACGTCTTGCTATCACATAGATCTGCCTCTAACCTCCTATCATCCCTATGAAGTGATCCTGGACCATCTACCACCTTGTAGAGCTGTCCTTTAATGAAGTGATTCTAGATCCACTATTACCACATAGGTCTGCCACTATCATGTTAAACCAGGATGTTACACAAACTTCGTTATCAGCAGAGCTTTTAGAGATCTTCCGATGCTTTTGTTGACCTTGCAATTGAGAAGACACTCAGCAGGCAGACAAAAAGACATGCAGCTGTTCTAGAAAATGTTCCCAGCCTTGCAAACAAGCACAGATAATAAATCTATATCATGTGGTTAGACAGGGTAACACTTTTCCCCTGCCTGCATTGTGTATACAAGGCATGCAGTGCGTTGCACATGGGAAATGTAGTATAGATAACAAAAAGTGGACAATTAGCAAAGAACTAATGAAAATAAAAGCTCATATGACAGCATGATGGTGTCCTTAAGACACTGAGTAAGAAAGTGTGGCCAAGCAGCTCGCATATGAATACCACTTAAATGGAGTCACTAGTGTGGCTCCAAAGAACATAAGAATATTAGAGTTCTGAATGTAAAATAATTTGTTGAGAAGAATCTTGGGAAATCCAATGCTGTCTTAGCATGAAGAAAATCCTTACCAGCCCAACAGTCCATGTTCTTGGGTTCTTAAAGATGCTCATACAAACATTTAGAAAAATCCAACTGGTGTTGGGGGTTGTGAAGAGGTGAAGGAGGAAACACGTTACCTGGTTAATAATTAATTCCTTCCAGCTTACTAAGTCAACAAATCAAGACCTGTAAGAAACCATGGTTGCCTGGATAACCTTGGAGATTTTATCCAACTACCCTAACTCAGGGAATCAAAAAAGTGGCCGATATTAAACACTCCTCATTTCAGACATGAGGATGAAACACTCAGAAAGACTGAGAAACAATAGCATTAATGCTACATAGGGATCTAGGTTCCAAGTCTCCTTATCTCCACATGCACCCTGTGGACTCTGCGGCTGTTCCACAGCTGATTAATGAGACTTACACTGAGGGACTTACTGCAGCGATGCCGAAAAACACACAACAAACTTCTGTTGCCATGCAGACTGCATACAGAAATATGATAATAGAATTGGATATAATACAATAGCTTTATGTAATTACAGAATAATTAGATGTGCATGATTTAGTAAGATGATAATAATAACAAGATGAAGTAATAATAATGAGCTATAGCTTACAAAAGAATGAAGATTTCTATCCAAGTGTGTGTTAAGTCGCTCCAAAAGACAACATATGTGTCTTTTGCAAAAAAAAAAAAGTGCCACAGTGATGGGGAACATCTACAGCCATGGGTTTCAATTAAAATGTCCTGAGTAACCTTACTGAGTGTGAAATATTTCTATACATATAAAAGCAGCAGGTAGCAATACACTGATCCAGATCTTACATGTCTATTAGTGATGTACTGAAATGAAGATTCTTGGCTGACATCAAAACCTCCAAAAATGAATGCACACAGTACCATAAACTGCTGAAACTGGATCAAGTGCTATTTTATAATGGTATACACAGTATTGGCAAATAAATAAGGAAAATATTAAACAAGTGTTTCGCCAAATCCCTCAATCAATTCATAATAAAACTCTTGTTTGGTGAAGTAATAACTTTAAGACTGCAATTTACTGTACTGAATTGTCTTACAGTTGATGTTAGACTTTTTCAACTACATCTAGAGTTTTTTTTCCCCAATAAAATAAACAATGTCCAGTTCAATGACACCTATTTCTTACTTAACCTTCCTAATTCGAGAGTATAGAATCATGTAGCTTTTATTTTTAGCCATACTCTATATTATAACTCTACATTCTATATTAAATGAAATATACACAGTACAAAAAGTATGTACATCAAACAAATAAAATAAACTTGAATATCTATGATAAAGCGCAACCAATAAAACAGTCTGTCTGTGTTGGTACAGTGGTATATTAATGACCACTAAAAAAATACTGCCAAATAACGTAATAAAATATTTCCGTCTCCGGGATTTAAGATAACGTTACCTGAGCCTCACTAAGAGCTTCTGTAGTTCATGTCAGGGCTTGAGATGTGGAGCATTTATTTACACTGCCTGTATTTACACCGTCTTCAAGCGTAGGCTGAGTTCCTCAGCGGTAAATAGCCATGAGGAACAAATACACACACACACACACACACACACACACGCACATGCGCTTACACTGAGCTGCCTCCCACATGAGGGAGTCTGAGAGTGGGTTAAGTTTTTCTATTGCCCTGTGGTGTATTACATAACGCAGTCGGTCGCGAAGGTAGCGTTTCTGCACCATGACAACGCTGTTATTGGTAAATGCTTACAATGCTGCTGATACAGTGTAATGAAGGTTGCTGAAATAACCTCTCGCGTGCGCTCGCGTGCAGGAGCCTTCTTTCCTCTAAAGCATAATTAAAGCTATAAATAAGCCAATTCATTAGATGTTCCTTTGTGATTCAACTTCTCTAACTTCGCAGCTGCTGATATACACACACACAGATTCTCTAACCACTAAACCACTTCACATGAAGTTCACCTTTTCGGTTACACACACACACACACACGCACAAATACACACTGTCTTTTTCTGGCATGTTGAAGATTACGGATTGTGTCGTACCTCCCTGTCAGAGCCGGCCATGTGCTGTTCTTTAGCAGACACACACACACACGCACACACACAAAGCAGGAACAGGACTACTGGGTGTGCCCGGCAAACCTCTGACACACCAAACTGGTCCTACTAGTCTGCGTCTGGATATTTGCTTCTCAGTTCCTTTCTTGTCATTCTTCTCTCGTTTTTCTCATGCAACACAATTCACAAACATGTTTCTCAGCTTTCAGTGCTAATGTTGGCACGCCGGAGACCTTATCAAGTGCACACACACCCTCCTTTTCCTCTTTCCTCTTTCACAGCCAGGGCTTTAAGTTAAGAGTGGTCACCAACTATGGGTGTGTGTGGATCATCAACAATAACACTGCTCTGTGTGTGTGTGTGTGTGTGTGTGTGTGTAAATCTATCCATTGATTGTCTGATACTTTGACTGTCTATGGACATAGGGTGTTTTCACACTTGCTTTAAGTTAAGAGTGGTCACCAACTATGGGTGTGTGTGGATCATCAACAATAACACTGCTCTGTGTGTGTGTGTGTGTGTGTGTGTGTGTGTGTAAATCTATCCATTGATTGTCTGATACTTTGACTGTCTACGGACTTAAGGTGTTTTCACACTTGTCTGCAATCAGGACTGAGTCTGGGCTCGTTTGGGGGCGGGGCCTATAATCGCAGGTTTGCGTTCACATTGAAGAATTTCTTCCAAATTGTACATTGAATTCGCAGTTCCTTATGTCACTTTTGTGTGCTGTTTTTTTTATTATTTTCCTGTAACACTCAAGCGGCAAAGGGCGTTCCCTTCTGAATGCACGGCATGTCATTGTGCACTAATATCTGCAAGCTGACTTCATTTAAGAAAACATTCTTTAGCCACGTAGGCAAGAACAAGACGTGCATTTTGTGCAAAGCTCTCAACAAAGGTGAATTAATTACAGCCATCCAGTGTTTTGAAAGTCTGGTCATGGGTATATATGGATATCTATAACAACTCTGGAACATTCCAGACATCTGGCCCAAATGTGAAAACGACTTTAGATTAGCCTTTAGGTTTGCCCTTTAGATTTTTTTTTCTGCTTTGTTTCAAACACTGTGCACCTGACAGGTGAAAAAAAAAAAATCGCTGTTGTAGCCGGACCTAATTAACGCGTCTAAAAAAAAAAAAAAAAAAATTAAATATTCACAAAAATATTCACTTATACTCAGGTGCAGAAAATGAAATTCAATTCCGCCACACATCTTAGAAAAAAAAAAAAATCACAGAAAACCTACTATAAGTCTGTACTTACTTTTAGAGAGTGTGTGCTATCTAGGTCTCTAATATACAAATCTATGCTAATATAATAACATCACAAAATATTTTGAACTATGCTTATTTGTTAAT
This sequence comes from Pangasius elongatus, assembly GCA_033441825.1. Classification (NCBI taxonomy): domain Eukaryota; kingdom Metazoa; phylum Chordata; class Actinopteri; order Siluriformes; family Pangasiidae; genus Pangasius; species Pangasius elongatus. The sequence goes on along the minus strand of JAKKZN010000014.1, from coordinate 19,215,008 downwards.
AAACCGAGCAGTCTGAGAAGAGTTTGTCATTTATAGTGCAATCACGTCAGTAAACATGAGACGACTTCTCAGAAGTGTTTCTGCTCAGAAAGGAGCTGTTTCTGAGGAAACACACAGCACCTCAGCATCTTTACTGCTTACAGATGGAAAGATAAAGTACTCTTAATATTTAATACACTGTCAAGGAGCTTAATTATATCAGGTCGAGTTTACTTCAAGTGAGTAAGTCTATATATATCTAATGTTCCATCTTCTTCTTCTTCTTCTTCTTCTTTGGGCTTTTCCCTTCAGGGGTCTCCACAGCGAATCATCACTCTCCACCNATCTTAATCTGGCCTCCCTAACTTTGTCCCCCAAACGTCCAACATGAGCTGTCCCTCTGATGTACTCGTTCCTAAATCTGGATAAATTATGTTGATGAAGTCACAAATAAAGTCACTGCCATGAATAACATTACCTTAATCTCGCTGCATGTAGGTGCAATGTGCCGAGATGGAGGAAATGGATGCTCGATTATTTATAATTGACTTTAGTTTGTTTAAATATGCTTATTTTAAAGTATTTCATAATGGCTTACTCTATTTTTGTTGAAGCAAAAATATCTAAATTGAACAGACAACTTAAATTTAACAATGTACAATTAAATTAAAGCAAGGTCAAATGTATTTTTCTTTCAGTGTTCTAGAGAGTGATAAGATTTGATAGATAAGTATGGACTTGAGTACTGACGATACACTCGGAACTGCTGTAAGCGTGCACGCCACTAACGCTGTATCAGTCCAGTTTGTTTACAACGTGACGATTTACAAAACTCGAAGCTCACAACTCCGACTTCCTGCAGATAGGATGTAAACACACACAGTGATATCACTATATCACTATTAATTGTGCGATTATGATGCTGTTAATTTTTAACACTACAGTGTGAACTTGAACAAATGTTTCTGACTGAAAATTCAGGAATGGGTGGCTTCAGTAAGAGATTTCATTTTCATCACATGATTTCATAATCACTTCTAATGATTCTAAAGGCTTTACTTATAACCAGCCTATGAAATAGTCCAATTTAACTTCAGGTAAAAGGGTCACAATTTCACGGGTCAAATTAATTTACTTTTAATGTTATACTGTGATGAATTAGATCTCTCTCTCTCTCTCTCTCTCTCTCTCTCTCTCTCTCTATGTCTTTGTCTGTCTCTCTCTCTTTCTGTCTTTGTCTCTTTCTCTCTCTCTCTCTCTGTCTTTGTCTGTCTCTTTCTGTCGATGTCTCTCTCTCTGTCTGTCTTTGTCTGTCTGTCTGTCTGTCTTTGTCTGTCTCTTTCTCTCTGTCTCTGTCTGTCTCTCTCTGTCTCTGTCTGTCTCTCTCTCTCTCTCTCTCTCTGTTTCTTTCTGTCTATGTCTCTCTCTGTCTGTCTTTGTCTGTCTGTCTGTCTCTCTCTCTGTCTGTCTTTGTTTGTCTCTTTCTTTCTCTCTCTGTCTCTTTCTGTCTATGTCTCTCTCTCTGTCTCTCTTTCTCTGTCTGTCTTTGTCTGTCTCTTTCTCTCTGTCTCTGTCTGTCTCTCTCTCTGTCTTCTTTTGTCTGTCTCTGTCTCTCTCTCTGTCTGTCTTTGTCTGTCTCCTTCTCTCTCTCTCTCTCTGTCTCTTTCTGTCTATGTCTCTCTCTGTCTGTCTGTCTGTCTGCCTCTCTTTCTCTCTCTCTCACTTCCGGTGTGATTGTTGGGGGTGAGCTTTAACTGATGTTAAAGAATTAGCGCCTGAAGACACAGTTTCTGGTGTAGAGGTGGCTAATGTTCAGGCGGAGATAGCCATTACTGAGACAGATATGCATTTAAACGATGATTTCAATAATGACTTGCAATCTACTGTGAGAAATGTACATGATGACAATCAGTGGAAACAGAGCAGGCAGATTTTAAAGCCCCGTTAAAAAGAAAGAAGTCTGGTAAAGCTCTGATTGGCAGACAGGCAAAGAAAGCAGATATAACCGAGCCGAGTGACAGTGAGTTTTCTGATTCGAGAGTTAGTCTTTCTCAGAGTGATTTTTCTGGACGTTATTATGAGGTGAATGACATTAAACTCTTCCTCAGAGCTACTAAGAATAAGAGTTTACGAATACTTTCCTGACATAAAGCAGTTTGTTGAGAAAACAAGGTGCTTCATGATGGAAGGCTGCTTTACAAATACAGAGGTTGAAAAAGATAGTGAGGAAACTTAACCCTGAGCTCAGTAATGAGGACAGCGAAAAAGCCTAATGCCATGTATTGTAGCAGAATGTCCCTGTGGGCAAGGATTTTTTTCTTTTCCTTAAGTATGTGTCATGTTAATGTTGCTACTCTGAATCTGAATGGTGCTAGAGATATACATAAAAGAGCTGCATTATTTGAAGTAATTCGTCAGAAAAAGGTTGATGTCACTCTGTTACAGGAAATACACACTGATTTGAGTAATGCTCCTGACTGGGCAGTGGAGTGGAATGGGATTGCTGTGCTAAGTCACAATACTTCACTGAGTGGTGGAGTCGCTATTCTTTTTGCTATTAAAGGGAGACTTTTGAAAGTAAGAGCATCTTTTGAAAATGTTGTATTTGTTTTTATTTGTGTGTATATACCAACTTCAGCTGTTGAAAGAATGCTATTTCTAAATACTTTGTGCTCTGTTTTACAAAATGTCAGTGTTGATGAATATATGAGTCCAACTTGGATAGAAATCACATTGAACCCCATTTACCTTCACGTCAACGTCTTGTTCAACTAACAAAAACTTCTTCTTCTTCTTCTTGATGTCCATCAGGGGGACCTGATGGACATCAAGTTCTGGCGGCTGGTCTCCCTCCTGTGCAGTGACTACAAGCTGCTCTCTAAGGTTTTAGCTAATCGGTTGGCAGAGGTTATGGACAAGGTCATACATCCTGACCAGACATACTGTGTCCCTGCTAGGTCGATCTTTGATAATGTTTCCCTGATTAGAGATCTTCTCGATGTCTCTAAGATGCTAAATTTAGATTGTGGTTTAATATCATTGGATCAAGAGAAAGCCTTTGATCGTGTTGAACATGTTTATTTATGGAGAGTTTTGAAAGCCTTTGGTTTTTGTAAAAAATTTATAGATCAGGTGAAAGTTCTCTACAGTGATGTTCAGAGCATTCTCAAGGTCAATGGTGGTTTGTGTGCTCCTTTTGGAGCGTGTAGAGGTATCAGACAGGGGTGTTCACTTTCTGGTATGCTTTATTCTTTGGCCATAGAGCCTTTGTTACAGCAAATAAGAATGAAACTTCATGGTATATCTTTGCCAAATTGTAATGGTAATTTCTTACTATCAGCGTATGCTGATGATATAGTAGCTATGATAAGTAAGCAAAATGATGTACAGGTTTTATCTGAATTGCTTGGAAAATTCAAAGCTTTATCTTCTGCTAATAGAAATTGGAATAAAAGTGAAGCGCTATTGATAGAAAACTGGAAAAATGGAAAACCGAAGCTTCCTGCTGGTTTACATTGGGGAAAAGAAGGTTTTAAATATTTGGGGGTCTTTTTAGGCGATGATACAACAGTGCAGAAAAACTGGGAAGGTTTAATCGAAAAAGTCAAAGGACGCCTAGAAAAATGGAAGTTTCTGTCTCCAAAATTGTCATACAGAAGACGTATTTTAGTTGTTAATAATCTGGTGGCATCTTCCTTATGGCGTAAGTTTGCTTGTGGAGATCCTCCTTTGCAGCTGCTATCAAAAATCCAGGCTACCCTGGTGGACTTTTTTTGGGATAGATTACATTGGGTCTCACAAAATGTACTGTTTTTGCCTAAGGAGGAAGGTGGTCAAGGACTAATACATCTTCAAAGCAGAATTGC
>JAKKZN010000014.1:19186725-19204278 GCA_033441825.1 Pangasius elongatus | reverse complement strand
AGTAGGAGAACTTGCAAAATCACAGGGTGATCAAATACTTATTGACCTCACTGTGTGTGTATATATATATATATAGCAGAGCAGCAAAGACAAGTCCATCCCCCCTACATTTTTGTCAGCTTTAAACTGTTGCTGTCATTAATCAAGCTCTAGTGATCATGCTTTTACTGAAACACACCTGATAGCCAGGTGTGCATTGAGTTTTTACTGTCCATCCTGTGCATGTGTGTGTGTTTATAGTGCGCATCAGATTACAAAGGTCAAAATTAGGTGCCGTTGCCTCAACTCGACACAGTGCAGTCTGCATTAAATACTTTCTCCTGTGTGCTTGTGTTGGGCAGCTTGTGCTTGTTGTCTGTCTTTCCCCCTCATTACTCCTCCACTTCAAACACTCAGCACCAGCCTGCCTTGGGGTCACATCAGCCTAAAAACTGTGAAAGCTGCTGTAGAGAGAAGTACCTCAGTCCCTCAAAACAGCTCTGAATGAAAGGCAAAGAGCTGATGTCAGAAAAGTGCAAGTAGGGTTTCACTCATTCATTTAATAGGCTATGAATGTCATCACACTGAAGCATATACCAGAGAAAGCCTTATTTTAATTTTCTTTGAGATTTAAAATCTCCCTTTTGAGTCAGGTTCCTCTCAAGGTTTCTTCCTCATATCGTCTCAGGGAGTTTTGTCTTGGCCACCATCGCCTCTGGCTTTCTCACTGAATTTATTTAGTAAAATTTCTGTAAATCTGCTTTGTGACAATGTCCATTGTTCAATGTGCTACACAAATTAAATTGAATTGAATTAAAATAAGCATAAGCATATATGAAAGAAAGTTAAAATATGCCTTATTTCAATCATTTTCTTTGAGATTTAAAATTTCCTTTTTGAGTCTGTTATATATTTGTTTATATATTAAACAAATACTTTATACAACAAAAACAAATTTACTAAACTCAAATTTACTAAACTAAAAAAGTTGAAATAGTATCAGACAGGAGTTTCTACATAAAGCTTAATGATACAATGAACTTAAAATGATAAAACTAATAACCAGCATACAGCAGAAACCACTTTTTTTTTAAAGGAATCCTGGACCTGTTTCTCTAATTTCTCTTGGCTGCTACTGTAACATATGTAAGGTCATCATGGACAAGATTTGTAACCCTTATTCATGAATTAATAAAGAATGGAAAATAACTTTACTTAAACCTCAATCATAACAGAACTCAAAGAGCAGGTGTTGAAACAGTCATTAAATGTTTATGCAAAACATGTTTTTGTAGAATGCTTTTCATTTGTGTTGGTAAATTAGAAATTAGAATTCTTGTCCATGGTAATACAGACTCAATGGATAGTTATTAAAGCAATGAAAAGCTCTGACTGTATTTTTAGGATCATGCCATACACAGTGACCTGGCTCTACATTTGATGTCTCTCTATGGGCCAGGTTTACAGTCCACTTTCATCAGTGCAGAAAGCAAGAATTATCATGTGAAATGCTTATCATACAGTCAGGCATAAAATCACAGCGGTCTCTTCAAAGCCCTGGAGGGCCCTCATCTATGGCAATCAGCTATCTTCCAGCAGAACAGCAGAATGGTAACTGTGTAAATGCCCAGCCAGACAAATAGAGCATTGTGAGCTGGACACTTTACAATTATTGGTGCAGCCTGTGATTAGGGTTTTCTGAAGTCAATTAATTTATTTCTCCTAATAATTTTAATATTTGATATGTTGATATGTAGGAGCTGGCCATTAACAGGGAAAAAAAATAGCTCATTGTTGTATCACTAACTGTTGTTTGTGCCTGTGCAAACAGAGCCCATTAAATATGTTTACAAAGTGCATAGTAAGCTAAGATCACTCTAGGTTATTAATGACTGGTGTAGTGATGTGGTGCAAAGTCTGGAGATGCTAAAATGTAGCTACCTTCAGCACCTACTAACAGACATCTGTAGATTTGTTACCCAGTGCAAAAAAAATGGATACATTGATTGAAAATACACAAGATGTAATGTTTATACAAATGAATTTGAGAGTTTGTAGTTAATGCATACACTATATGGTCAAAGGTTTGTGGACACCTGAGTATCACACCTATATGTGGGCCTTCCCCAAACTGTTGCTACAGAGTTAGAAGCACACAATTGTATACTGTAGGATGTCTTTGTATGCTATAGCACTACAATTTCTCTTTACTAGAACTAAGAGGCCCAAACTCTTCCAGTATGACAATTCCCCTGTGCACAAAGCGAGATCCATGAAGACATGGTTTGCCAAGGTTAGAGTGGAAGAACTCAAGTGGCCTGCCTCAAACAGACTGAACACCTTTGGGATGAACTGGAATGCGCAGTAGGTCTTCTCGCCTGACAGTGCCTGACTAGTGCTCTTGTGGTTGTATTGGCAAATAACCACCATCACAATCTATTGGAAATCCTTCCCAGAAGAGTGGAGGTATAACAGCAAAGGAAATGGGATGTTCAAAAAGCACATATGATTATTATGGTCAGGTGTCCACTTTTGGCCATAAAAGCCAGCGTTAAATGCCTTGTTCAGGTCTTTAATGAACAAACAAACAATACATTAGCCTATTAACCAGTTTAAGAGATTTCTGCATATGCCTGTATCTCCCCAGAGTAATATATAGGGATACAGAGCAGGGATTCAAGAGCAGATCCTCCACTGTACACCACCTGTTCATGGATGAAAACAAACTGTATGTCAGTACGAAAAGACACATTGACTCATTGATAACCTGAACTGGATCTATAGCTAGAACATCAGAACTGTGGTTGGCTAATAATAAAATGTCTTTAGTAGGGGTAACCATAAACAAAATTCTATTTTAACATGAATTCAATACAGTAGTATTGATAGGATACATTTTTGATACAGCAAAAATAAGCATTGCCTGAATATGTCACATATTTGGTGGAGTTGGCTCAGTGTAACAATTCAGTCAACAACACACTGGCTGTCAGCATTGTAACCACAGCTTAAAAACTTGGGGGAATCTTCCTGCTCCTGAATGTGAGATCTAGCATGCTAGTAGGCTTTCATATTTGCTCATGGATATTGCAGTGCTTAAGAGAAGCATGTTTTTATATCCCTGTAGCCTCGCTTAATTAAGAGGAAGTTATTTTTTCAGAGGAGGGAGTGTGGGTTTGATTATGTTTAAATAATTAACATAATATAAGCAGTATTTTATGACAAATAACCTACTTTATTATGCAGTGTTGAATGTATTGTTTGACATGGTGATATATCAAATCAAGAGTATTGAAACAATACAATACTATTTGGACCAATTAACAATACCTGGGGATGCTCCAATCACACGAGAACCATAAGGTAGAAACTCTAAGGACAGCAGAATGGGAAGAATAGAACCAAATTAGCACATATGTCCTGCCAGCCACAAAACACACAGCTGATATAAGAGGTCAACTATGTGTAGAACTACTTTAGTAACTGCAAAGATCAAGACCCAGAATCTCATCTCAGAACACTTCACCCAAAATTCATCATCCAGAGTCTTTACACTTTACAGATGAAAGAAGAGGTAGGGAGGATTCTAAATGAGACATAGTTACAGAAGACAAAAATGGATGTAGTGGGTGGGGATGTTGTTTAACAAGTGTCTGTTAGACAAAATGGTGATAGCACACCTGTATTTTATGTCTGATTACCTATCTATATATTCTCTCTCTCCCGCTGTGCAGTGAGTTGAGCGTGTGTGACCATGAGCTGAGAAAAACTGATGGACATGGATCAGTCTTCTTTACCATGGCATCCAGTCACTGATTGACCTGCAGGGGCAGCAACATGTTGTGTAAGACAAGATTACAGAAGATCAGGACATGGATTAATCCATCCTTAGGACCCTCATCATCTCTTTCTCGCTTGTGACACTGCTGATGAGCTTCCTCATTGGAACAATTTATTGCCCGACTCTTGGCCAGCACAGCAGACTGGGTCTAGTACCATCATCCAGACTCTTCTTGATGAAATCCAGCTGGCAGAGAGCCATCTGTTTGCTTCTGCAAAACCTGGATACACGAGCCCCATCATCCCCTCTTCTGGGTCCATGCCTCTGAAATGAAAGCACAAGATACAGCAGCTCAGAGTGTCGCTCAGCCAAAATGTTCTTTTCTCCTCTCTCTTCCACAGCATGCTTCATCTGATCTCCCAAAAGATGGAACAAGGCATGGACTGGTCTGTTGGAGTTGTGAATGGTTGGGGAACTGTTCTGGTTATACTCAAATGGGCTTGGACCTTATTTTCCAGCCCGATTCAAGATGTAGCATTAGATAAAGTCTGGGAGGTGAAGGTGGGGTGTATTCACAGCACTGTGCACACATCCTCTGGTGCACAGTGCTGTGAATACACCCCACCTTCACAGCCCTGTGCACCAGAGGATGTGTGCACAGTGCTGTGGATCCTCTGGTGCCACATGAACTTGGGTACCATGGCCAGAAGCATAGACTGATTTATGATTGGTATGATGATAAAAAAGAGGGAACAAAGGAGTCAAGCAGGACCACACACGGGGAAGACACATCCTTTCACTTTCTCCTGAGCCCCCTTCCAGATTTATCTCTGGAACAATTAGACTATGACATCTCGAAGCATACCTTCAATCAGGTGGCAAGAGTTGATAGGGTTTTGTTGCTTGCTGCACATTCCAAATTATTAAATCATTTACTTGAATTTCATTTTCTTATTTGTTTTATGTATTTGTTGTTGCTTCGCATGTGTAAAAACTGAAGGAACATTCACTCATGCTGAACAACATGCTGAAAATTTTCAAAATTAAGGTTAAATTTTACCACCCAGCTGCAAGGAGGACGAGGCAATTTGTCTTTTCAGTGCAGTTCAGTTCAAATAAATTTGATTTGTATAGCACTTTTAACAATGGACATTGTCAGCAAAGCAGCTTTACGGAAATATATAAATATAAAAAAATTATAAATTTAAATTTATAATTTATCTCTAACGAGCAAGCCAAAGGTTGACGGTGGCAAGGAAAAACTCCCTGAGATGATATGAGGAAGAAACATTGAGAGGAACCAGACTCAAAAGGGAACTCATTCTGGGTGACATCAGATAGTGTGATTGTAAATAATTTCCCTTCTATAAGAGATATGTTGGGGCCAGAGTATCCAAAATGCCACTCCGATCCCGTGCCAAGTGCAAGCTGATTTTATTTCTCCACTGCTTATTTGCACTGACCTCACTGACCAGTACTCAAAAGGGTATGTCAGTACCAGTACCAGTACTTTTTATGTGACACTGGGTTTAGCCAAGGACTATTGGCAGATGAATGTCTCCAGAGTTCAAAGAGTTTTCAGCTTTCTCCACCCAACCATTCTACTCATTCTTCTCAGAGTGCCTTGCTATATTTTACACTGTGCATATGTGGCAATCTGTTTATGGTAATGATTGGCCATGGCATATGCAGGATAGCCTCACAGCAAGCCTGACAAATGACTTATGTGTGTGCAAGAGGGCAGTTCGTAGTTTTCTCCAAGGGTTCAGCTACTCTGTGATGTAACAGGAGTAGCAGTATCAAAAGATGCAGTGGCTGACTTCGTGTGTCTCAGAGGAAGCGTGTGCTACCCTTCACCCTACCAGTCGGTTCAAATTGGCAAATTATCAAATCGGGAGAAAAATGGGATAAAAATACAAAAAAAGACAACAGCAATTATAGCTGGTCCACAGCCCAAGACCAAAAATGAGCAGAGTTAGTTTCAGAGGCTGGCAGTATATTATCATATATTATAATTTGTTTTCTAATTTATTTGGACGTCACCAGCCCAATGACTCATCTCACTTGAGTAAGACCTTTATTAAGTTTTTGTGTGGCACTTCGCTTTGCTCCCCTATTTCTCTCTCATTTGTATTGCAGTCAGACATGGCTGGGAGCTGACTCCCTGGCCTGTGTTGGGCAGTGAGAGTATATAGCAGGTAGGGCTATTGGTGTGGTGATGGTTGATGTATCACACCTCTATTTTATGTCCATAATGTCCATATTTTTATGTTCTCTCTCTCTCTCTCTCTCTCTCTCTCTCTCTCTCTCTCAGTAAGCTGAATGTGTGTGGCCATGAGGGGTATACTTCTCAGATAAGACACAAGGTGAAACCTGTGCCAACAAGCTTCTGTGACAATCCAGCACCTATTGGCAGAGTACAAGATTGGACATTCCGAGAGATAAACAAATAACCAACCAGCTATTATTAATACTTTAATTTTTAAAAAGGTAAAGATACATCAGTAACAGAAATGGTGATTGATATGGTATCCCAAGTAGCTACCCAGTTGTAAGACTTTCTGTGCACCAGAACAGCTACACACTAGTCCTGTCTGTGTCTACCTCTTTCAAGGTGTTAGGGTTTTGCTGGGAATCTAACCTGGGGCGCCGGCATAGTAATCCAGCAAACCCCCACTAGGCCATCAGGGGAATGACTCAAGTGCAGAGGAGTGAGGCGAGAGTTGAATAAAGGAAACAGTTTATTAAATAAGATCCACAATCCAAGGCAAAAAATAACAAAATTATAATCCAAATGCTCAGAGGATACAAGGAAAAAATAAAAAATCCAAAAGAGCAAAAACCAAGAAACCCAAAATCAGAGAAAAAGAGGAAAAAATCCAAACGCTCAGAAGATCCAAAAAATGGCAAAATCAAGGTCCAAAAAGTTCACAAGAAAGCAAAGTACCAAAATAACACAAAGACATAGGAAGGAACACGGAACAGAGGTTGCTAGTCTTAAACATCACAGCACAAAGACTCTGTGACTAGAGGCCAAACTGAGGGGGTATAAATACACAAACAAATCAAGGGGCAAACTGAAACCCTCAAGGAGCGTCTCCTGACATTCCCAGGGCGCTCAGGATGGGCCAAATGGAAGTCCCGACAAAGGTCTTTGTCCAAAATGTCCCAGGTGGGGACCCAAGAGCGCTCCTCAGGGCCATAGCCCTCCCAGTCCACCAGATATTGAAGCCCGCCACGGACTCGGCGGGAGTCCAGCAGGTGGCGCACAGTGAACACGCTCTGACCCTGGAGGATGCGGGGAGGCGGGGGATTCCTAGGGGCAGGGCCATAAGAGGACGTCAGTAAGGGCCGCAACAGGGATACATGGAATGTGGGGTTGATCCGTAGAGACCGGGGCAACTGGAGCCGGTAGGCGACAGGGTTCACCCTGCGCACCACCTTGAAGGGGCCAATGTAGCGAGGGGCAAGCTTGCGGTTCTCCACCCACAGAGGAAGGTCCTTGGCGGACAGCCAAACCCACTGCCCAGGATGGAAACTGTGGGCAGGCCTTCTGTGGCGGTTGGCCTGAGTCTGGTTGGCCCTGGAAGTCAGGATGAGGGTCCTCCTAACCTTGTTCCAGGTCTTGCGACACCGTCTCATGTACTGGCTGACCGAGGGCACCCCAGCGTCCTCCTCCTGTTCCGGAAACAGAGGTGGCTGGAACCCGAACTGGCACTGGAACGGCGACAACCTGGTGGCCGATGACTGACTGCAGAGTATTGTGGGCGTACTCTGCCCATGGCAGCCAGGTGCTCCATGATGTCGGGTTATCCATCGCCAGGCCTTGCAGGGTGGTTTCCAGGTCCTGGTTGAGCCTCTCAGTCTGGCCATTGGACTGGGGGTGGAACCCAGAGGAGAGGCTGGCAGTGGCCCCGATGAGTTTGCAGAACCCCCGCCACACTCAGGAGGAGAACTGGGGCCCCTGGTCTGAGACGATGTTCTGTGGGAGACCAAAGACTCGGAAGACATGAGTAAATATTAGTTTGGCTGTTTCAAGAGCAGAAGGGAGTTTGCACAGCGTTATGAAGCGGCAAGCCTTAGAGAATCTGTCGACTATGACCAAAATGACAGTGTTACCTTGTGAGTCAGGAAGACCCGTGATGAAGTCGACTGCCACATGGGACCAGGGACGCCGGGGAATGGGCAGAGGATGCAGGAGGCCCTGGGGATGCAGTCGTGGGTTCTTGCTTCTGGTGCACACATCACAAGATAGGACAAATGACCTCACGTCCTTCTCCATGCTTGGCCACTAGAAGCGTCTCTTCAAGAATTCCAGTGTCCTTCGAGCTCCCGGGTGGGCGGTGAGAGGGGACGAGTTACCCCACTGGAGAATCTTGGCCCAGGCTTGACGAGGGACGTACAAGAGGCCCGGCGGGCCCGTCCCAGGGCCGGGGTCCTGGCGTTGAGCTTGTCGAACGGCCTCCTCAACACCCCAGCAGACAGGGGCCACAATCCGGGACACAGGGATGATAGGCCCAACTTCACTCTCCCTGTCGGTGGACGAGAATAGCCTAGAAAGCGCCACCGGTTTGGTGTTCTTAGAGCCAGGCCAGTACGATAGGGTGAAGTTGAATCGACTAAAAAACAAGGCCCACCTAGCCTGTCGGGGATTCAGTCTCTTGGCTTGCTGGAGGTACTCCAGGTTCTTGTGGTCCGTCCAAACCAGGAATGGATGTTGTGCTCCCTCCAGCCAGTGTCTCCACTCCTCAAGGGCCAGTTTAACCGCGAGCAGTTCCCGATCCCCCACATCACACTGGGATTCTGCAGGGCTCAGGCGGTGGGAGAAGTATGCGCAGGGGTGCAACCTGCCATCCAAGCGTTGAGAGAGGACTGCACCGACGCCACTGTCCAAGGCGTCCACCTCGACGACGAATGGTTGCAACGTGTCTGGGAGGACCAGAATGGGTGCCATGCAGAAGCGATGCTTGAGGTCCCTGAACGCCTTTTCCACCTGAGGAGACCAGACATAAGATCCACTAGTCTTTTTGGTGAGGTCCAATATGGGCGCTACTACAGAACTGAAGTTCCTGACAAACTTGCGGTAGAAGTTAGCAAATCCTAAGAACCGCTGAACTTCTTTAACGGACTTGGGAGTGGGCTAGTCCCGGACGGCCAGGGTCTTGTCTGGATCCATCTGGAGTTGTCCCGTTCATACAATAAAACCTAGAAAGGAGACCTCAGGGACATGACACTCACATTTCTGGGCCTTGGCAAACAGATTGTTCTGTAGCAGCCTCTGGAGAACCTGCCGGACGTGATGGCGGTGCTCCTGCAAGGTCTTGGAAAAATCAGAATGTCGTCGAGGTAAACAAAGACATATTGGTTGATCATGTCCCTCAAGACGTCGTTGATAAGGGCCTGAAAAACTGCTGGCACATTGGTGAGTCCGAAGGGCATCACTTGGTACTCATAGTGCCCTGACGGGGAGTTAAAGGCAGTCTTCCACTCATCTCCCTGTCGGATGCGGATGAGGCGGTATGCATTCTATAAGTCCAACTTGGTGAAGACAGTGGCGCCTTGGAGCAGATCGAACGCTGTGGACATCAGCGGAAGGGGATAGCGGTTGCGCACAGTGATCTTGTTCAGGCCCCTGTAATCAATACACGGCCGGAGCCCCCCATCCTTCTTGCCGACAAAGAAGAAGCCGGCCCCAGCGGGTGAGGTGGAGGGTCGAATGAACCCAGAGGCCAGGGCGTCCTTGATGTACTCCTCCATGGCCTTGCGTTCTGGCTGAGAAAGGGAAAACAGTCTGCCACGAGGAGGGGTAGTCCCAGGGAGCAAGTCGATGGCACAGTTGTAGGCACGGTGCGGAGGAAGAACGGCGGCCCTGCTCTTGCTGAAGACTTCTTTCAGATCCCAGTACTCTGGGGGAACTTGGAATAACTCGGTGAGATCAGGAGGCTCGGCAGGAGACACAGGAGAGCTAGAGAGCAGACAAGAGGCATAGCAAGCAGGACCCCATTCCACAACCTGGCTTGTTACGCAGTCTATGCGAGGGTTGTGGCGGGTAAGCCAAGGAAGGCCTAGAATAACTGGGAACTCTGGTGAATGAATCAGGTGCAGGGATATTTCTTCTTTGTGACCTTGAGACTGGAGAAGTTACTTGGGTGACTTTTCCGTCACCTAAAGCTTGGCCATCCAGAGCAGACACAGACAGCGGGACTTCAAGAGGTCATTGGGACATTGATTCTTCGGGCAAAGTGGACATCCATAAAGTTTCCAGCCACCCCGGAGTCTAACAAGGCCTGGCAAGAGTGGACGGACTCACCCCAGGAGATGGAGACAGTGATGTAGACTCGTGGCCGGGAAGTTCGGGAGAGAGGGTAGCCCCCGTCACAACCCTCCCTCGGCTGGACGGGGCAGTCCTTTTCCCAAGAGCTTGGGACATGATGCTCGGAAATGGCCAGGCTTGCCACAGTAGATGCAGCACTTGTCCCTCCTTCTGCGCTCCCTTTCAGCTGCGGAGAGACGAGTACAGCCAACTTGCATGGGCTCTGGACAGTCACTGGAGGAGGTGGACGGACTCCAGGTTGAGGCAGTGAAGCAAGGGGAACTCAAAACTTGGTGACGCTCTCTAATCCTGTTATCAAGACGAATGGCATGCGAGATCAGAGTTTCGAGGTTGCTTGGGCATCCTATAGAGGTCAGACCGACCATGGTGGAAGGCTGAAACCTGGGCAGTCTCATTCGATCCGCTGACTGCTGCGAGTGTCCGGAACGAGATGGCATAGTCTGCAACGCTTCCTCCTTGCCGGATGGACATGAGCTTCCTGGCTGCATCTTTACTGATGTCCGCCTGATCGAAGACCCGAAGCATCTCCTCCGTAAACAGCTTGAAATCAGAACACTTGGGTCCCTGTCTCTGCCAGATGGCTAACAAAGTTAGCCAAATGCAATCTTGTGGCGATCCGTAGTGTAGGTGGTAGGCTGGAGCTCAAAGGTGAGTTGGCACTGGGTAAGGAACTCCCGGCACTCACCGTGCTTGCCGTCATACCTCTGTGGTGCAGGAAGACAGGGTTTGCAAGGTGAAGGAGGCAGTGTGGCATGAAGCACTGGAGCAGGAGATGGAGGCAGGGCTTTCTCAATTTGTTGAAGCAGTTCCTCGTGGTGAGCAAGGGCCTCACGTTGGCTTGCAAGTGTTCGTCCATGAGTGTCCATGGTAGTTCCGAAACGTGTTAAAGCAGCCATAATTCCCTGAAGGTTAGCCGGGTAGACAGTTGAAGAAGCCTCTGCTGAGTCGGTCATGACGGAGTCTTTCTGTTAGGGTTTCACTGGGAATCGAACCTGGGTCGCCGGCGTAGTAATCCAGCAAACCCCCACTAGGCCATCAGGAGTGAGGCGAGAGTTGAATAAAGGAAACAGTTTATTAAATAAGATCCACAATCCAAGGCAAAAAATAACAAAAGTATAATCCAAATGCTCAGAGGATACAAGGAAAAAATAAAAAATCCAAAAGAGCAAAAACCAAGAAACCCAAAATCAGAGAAAAAGAGGAAAAAATCCAAACGCTCAGAAGATCCAAAAAATGGCAAAATCAAGGTCCAAAAAGTTCACAAGAAAGCAAAGTACCAAAATAACACAAAGACAGAGGAAGGAACACGGAACAGAGGTTACTAGTCTTAAACATCACAGCACAAAGACTCCGTGACTAGAGGCCAAACTGAGGGGGTATAAATACACAAACAAATCAAGGGGCAAACTGAAAACAGGTGTAAGTAATGAGGACTAGGCGGGGCACAGGGCAGATGGAAAAACAAAAGCACATGGCTGACAAAACAAAACACAAAACACAGAAGCAATAGCGGCCTCTAGAGGCCAAGATAGTCCAAGTCCTAACACAAGGCAGTAAATCCAGGCAAGGCACCAGGACCTGATGGCATCCATGGCCAGGTCCTCAGAGCATGCACCACCCAGTTAGCAGAGGTCTTCACAGACATCTTCAATCTGTCCCTATGCCATTCCAATATGCTTCCAGAGATCCTCCATCTTTCCAGTTCAAAAGACTCCTGTTGTCTCCTGCCTGAATGACTACCACCCTGTTGCACTGGCCTTCACTATCATGAAGTGCTTTGAGCAGCTAGTTAAAACATATACCCTATCGGCGACCATAGACCCTCTCCAGTTTGCATACTGGTCCAACAGATCTACAGATGATGCCATTGCTCTTACCTTGTACACTGCTCTCACACACTTAGAGGAAAATGTGAGAATGTTGTTCATTGATTACAGTTCAGCATTAACACCATCATCTCCGCCAAACAAATCATGAAGCGATCTGGGGCTTAACATGACCATGTATAATTGGATCGTGGACTTCCCGATTGGCAGACCCCAAGTGGTCAGAATCAGTAACTTAGCCTCCTCTCACTGATTCTGAATACAGGGGCCACATGGATGTGTACTCATTCCCCTCCTGTATTCCCTGTCCATGCATGAATGCATTGCCACATCTCCAATATCATTTTCAAGTTTTCTGTCACAAGCATCCTGGGCCTGGACAGCTCATCTACATTCACAGTGTCACTAAGTCACTACATAGTTTTCACTTTGTTTCCCTCTGCCACTTGATCAGTTTACACTTGGACACTTTATACTTGGTCACTTTGCATCAACTTTAGTTCAATACCATGTGCTGTGCTGTATACTATATAGCATTTCTTTTTTTTTCCCCACTATGTTTATTGTGAATTGTAATTGTTTATTGAAATCACTTGTATTTTTTTTAATCTTTTGTATATGCTCTTACTCTGTGTATGTGTCTGTGTGTGTATCATGTGCATGAGAATGTGTGTTTTTGGTGCCTATATATTCTGTTATGTGAGTAGTTTCTTGACCCTTGCCACAAGCATTTCAATGTTCATATATCTTGGCATACTGTGGAGCTGATCGGTGTATTGTATAATGTATATTTTCTAGAAATTATTAATGCATATAAACATTATTTCACTGTTACTTCTCTGATATGCATTAAATAGAACATAGTTCTTACGTCAAATGTTTTAAAAAGACACAAGTTCTCAATAGAAGTAGAGAAGAAATCAATGTGTGGCATACTTTTAAGAAGGTTTTGAGTGTTGTACTAGAGCATGTCCATCAAGCTGTTTTAAAAATGTTGCAATTTTAATGCAAAATGTAGTATTTTTCTATAATTTCTATAGTAACAGCTTACAAATGTGTATTGATATGGTGAAAATTTCTGTGAGGTGTTTGTTTAGCATTTAACATTTTTTAACATTTCCATTTTGTAAGTCAGCGGTAAAGCTGTTACTTTTTTTGACATAGCAAAGTCTTCATGACAGAGGACTTTGTGGTTTCTTGGTAAAATGACAAGCTGCTTAAAGAGTAAGGGAAAAAAAGAGAGGCTGTGATTAGTTTCCTTTAACAGCATGCCCCACTGTGTTTTGTTCCTTACTTAAATAATCACAGTTATATTGAGGTCTGTGAAGAGGTCGTAAAGAAGACATCTGAGGACCACATCATGCTACAGCAAGGTTAGTAAATCAAAAAGGTTTTAATAGTTTTACAGTGTCTAGTAACCTGTGTCACAAAACAATATGTAATGCTGTACAGCAACCAAAAATACTTATATTGTTGTTGTTATTATTATTACTTTTTATGAATTTACTCGTTTTGAAAAACTACAATACTCTGCATATACCTTAGTTTTTGTTTGCTATAGGTGCCCAGGACATTTCTTGTTAAAATATACAGTCCCCTCCGAAAGTAGTTCCAATACTTTCAGAGGGGAACATGTTTAACTATAATGGATTTTTAATCATTTAGTAGTATATAGTACATAAAGTATATAAAATTTGTTCATATGCTTTCACTCACTAAATATAAATATGAATACATTTACACCATTACAACACTGATGGATTCCCTGTGTTCCTGGGAAATCACCACAACCCTGACCAGGATAAAGCAGTTACTGAAGATAAATGAATAATAATACATTTACTGTACTGCTGGAAAATGTCATTCAGAATCATGGATGCACTGCCATAAAGAATAAATATTACAGCAAAACAACCTAATTTACTTTAAAATTTAGCCTAAAAATATATATATAAAAAAAATGCAATAATTTCTTACAGATAAATAGGTGACAACTATTTGTAACAATAATGGCAAATAAAGTGATTGAAATAAAGTTTATAAGTATGAGTAAACATCTATAAGCGTAAAAACCCGAATAACACAACACTTGAGTTGGTATAGGTTCTACAGTATATGCCTATAATTACATTTTAATAATTACAATACAGATATTATAATTAGAAGGTGCATTTAAATAGCAGAAATTGCATTAACAATTTTGTCTTAACTGTGTTGAATTCTAACCCATGTTTTATCTGCAATGTTTGGTCCATTCTTACTTCACCCATGTTTTGTGCAGTAGGATGCATTCTCTTATCTCTCAGGATCCTAATAGCCCTCATGGGTTAGAGACTTAAAGTGTGACCAGATGAGTGTCTGTCCTCTCATCCATACCCTTCTCTCATCTCAGAGCTGCTCTATGCTCCAGAGCAATTGGGATGGATCTATTACACAACAATTGCTCTCCCTTATTGTGCTGATGAAAGGTGTCACCACTTAATCAGTGCATCTCTCCTGCTCTCTACACACAAATGACTTTGCTCCTTGCATATAAATAAATCACCATATCAGTGTAATGTGAGCACTTTTTAAAGCATCCCAGTTTGTTATAACCATCACCAATGCCTCCAACCTCCAAAATAAAGCTAAGAAACGAAGAGCAACCAACACCCCACCCCCTCCCACCCTCCAGCTCTTTCTTGTGTCTCAGATGTGGCTTCCAGCTAATGGCTGTTTTGCTAGTAATGCCACTTGTTGATGATCAAAATACAGACAGAAGAGAGAGCGAGAGAGCCCCTTGGAATCTAGAGTGAAGCAAAGGCAGGTGGAAGATTGCTTATCAGGAGTGATGCACAATATCTTGACAATGAGATGACTATCAGAGAGGCAATGCTTTGGCCAGCAGACTCATGACAGTACATTTTTGGCTCTCGCTTCCTACTCAGATAAGGATTCTCACGGAAAGGTGTCCTCCTCAGGTTTATCACAGGAGTATCAGGCATGTTCAGAATTAGCCAGTTGTTGAAAAGTCAAGCTTACACATCTGGTTGGGTGACATAGACTTGTGATAATTTCAACACAGTTGCTCATGTTTTATCACAAAAAATTTCCACATTATTACTCATACAGCCTATAATAATCAAGCAGAAGTAGCTGCTAGCACCAGGCATTGTTAAGAGTGGGCTCAATGCCAACCTCAACTTATTTGTCCAGCCATGGTTTACTAAAAAAAAAAAAAAAAACTACTTTGTTACCTGCTGCCCACAATGCAGCAGAAAACTATCTCATGGGGCAGACTGAGGAAAAGACCTCAATGGAAATATGCTTTTGCTATAAAGACATAAAAAGGGACCCTAATAATGGAAGAATTTATAATGTTACCTATTTTATATTAGTGAAGGGCTGTGGACAGTGACAAACAGTGACAAAATTAAAGTTACTAGTTAAATTAGCTGGCTAGGTTATGTTAAGTATCTAGCATTTTAGCTGTGGTGTATTTTGCAAGCTTTATAAATGGTATTTAAGTTAACTAAATTAATTCAGGGATATTAAATCAAGTCTTATATATACACATGTACATCAGGAGTTTATTGTAAGCCAACGTTTCCTGAGTTGATTGCTAGCAAGCTAGCTACCATAAATACAAAAAATTAAAAAAAAAAAAATGAAACATTGTGACTCACGTAATACCGTGCTGTTTTGTATGGAACCATTTATAGTCAGGTGACAATGTGTTTAAAATGTCATGCCAGTTCTTATTAGTTTCCTCATTTTTGGTTCTTCTGTGCTACAGTATGAACACCCCTTAATAATACCAGTTTAAGTTATTCAGCAAAGCTGAACTTGACATAACCTTTCTCTCACAAAGTTTATTCCCACTGAAGTTGTTTGATGCATTCCATTTGCACTTTTCTAGTTTACATTGGCAATATTCTGTACAAAACTATGTGGTCCCCAGTATGAGTGGCCCCAATAATGTTATTAATTTTTTTTCCCTTAATTAATATTTCTGATTCAGATTAATGCCTTTTCATCAGTCTTTTCATCATAATGCAATGTAAAGATAATGTAAAGATTTGTTTTTATAAGTTTTAAATATTTTCTTTATTTTTAATTCTAATTAATAATGACTAAATAACTGTTGTTCAGATTTGTTCATAATAAAGCTTTTCATAAGCTTTAAATTATTGCAGTTAGGCTTAATGTTGCAGGTAATATCTGATCTGAAGTACAGTAATTGTGGTAGTTCTTAGCTAATTCTCTTGTGTATGTCAGGCTGATAGAGAATTGACATAAGTTTTGCTGACATATATATTTTTTCTAAATGTATTTGATTTTATTTTAATATATGCAAACGATTCTACATAGAACAGTTATGGGTTCTCCCAGAAGGACAACCAAAGAACCCTTTCCTAAGAGTGTAAATTATTTCAATCTCTTATGATAATCCAACATTTACTGATCATATCCGCCATAAGAAATCTGTGCAAAGCAAAACTTGTGATAGCGCTCCATGATTTAGTGTATCTCACTATATTACAAGTTAACAAAGGCTGGTTTATAGAAGCCTCTGCAAGGAATAATATACAGATTGTTGGAGTGATGTGTAACAACCTCCACATCACCTCCCAGTTCTCTGTGAAGCGTGAACCATGTTATCATAACTCTCTGTCGCCATTTGCTACTGAGCCTGTTACTCACACTGAAGAGAATGTGCATGAAGCGATATGGTCATGAATGTTTATTTTGAACACGGCACCCACTGATGCCAAACTATTCAGGTTAAACCCATTGAAATGCCTTTTATCTCTTCAGGTCTGACCTACCCCACTGTTCGTTCAGTCGGCACTGGTATGATCTGCACGTAGGCGCCTCTTGCAGACCAGGGCTTTTTGCCAATGTAAAACCAAAAAAATCTTGTTCATGCAGGTAACTTTGATAATGTATCAGCTTCAACTGATCATCTAAACAAGCAAGCACCAGTGATGTCTGGAGATTGTAAAGAATGCTGCTGTTATAGAAAGTCCTGATACATAAACTAGAGAACATAATTTTGCTACATGACATAACTTCCAAGCATTATTTTACATCTGCTCCCTCAGTTTTGAGTTTTGCAGAAGCCCGTAAGATGTTTTAGTAAAAATATCAGGATGGATTTCAGTCCATCTAGAATGTGGCCAGGATATGTTCAGCTTTTCTGGACATCAGTGACAAAATGGAGATCTAAGACAACTCAACATGTCAGTATGTGCATTGTGCAATACAGTGTGTGTGTGTGTGTGTGTAAGGGAGAGAGAGAGAGAGAGAGAGAGAGAGAGAGAGAGAGAGAGAAGGCCTTTCTTTCGATTTGTCTGAGATTCTTTTCCAGTTTACATACCTGAAGGAATTTTCAACCCTTGTATTATCCCTGTACTCACTCTGAAACTCCTATTCTGTGGGAATTTGTCCACAGATCTGTAAAAAGGTGGTTATTAAATTTAAATAACCACATAATTGATAAAGCATTCCAATCTGATACAATGATGTTTTCTGTTTGAACTTGTTTTTTCTCTTTCAGGAAACATATACCATGTATATGTAGAAGAGGCAGTCTGAAAGAGATTAGTGACTGTAAAGTGGTAGTGGGAGAGAGTGTAGCCAGACAGCATAGG
>JAKKZN010000014.1:19017137-19027612 GCA_033441825.1 Pangasius elongatus | reverse complement strand
AGATAGGGATAGGTGGAGAGTGATGATTCGCTGTGGAGACCCCTGAAGGGAAAAGCCGAAAGAAGAAGAAGAAAGAATGTCACGTCATATTTTTATCTATTTCTATTTACATTTGACGTTGTGGAGTAGTCATGAGACATGTTATTGCTTACGTTATAGCAGTCATAAGCAGTCATTCTCTCGCCTGCTTTTCTGTTTTTCCTTCTCTTAAAGTTAATAAGACAAAAATAAATGCAGCTTGCTGATAAGAAGCCACAAGAGCTGTCGCAGTTGCTGTTATAGAAAAGTCACCATCTGACCAGTCGAAATCGAGAACTTAACAGTGCTGCGGTGTAAAAAAAGGTGGCCTATTCTCATGAGCCAGTCTTCCAGCTGTTGCTAGAGGTTTTTTTGTTTTTTTTAACTAAACATGGCCAGGAAGATGAAATTTGATTAACATTGCAAACAACAAACCATACTGACTAAACGTTTCAAACAAAACTGTCAACGTGTCGGTGTGTTTTTCAGTGGCGTGACTATATGACAATGTTTTCTTGCCGTCAGAAACTCATTGTGTCGCAGCATTCAGGATTGATTGTGTTTTCATGTCAGACACAGTGCACAGAAGTGTGTATACTCACTGTGGATAGAATGTAACCTTCTGGCCAGCTTTGTGTACAAAGTTATCAGCCAGTCCAAGAGCCGTGGGCAGTGTGACTGAGCAAGTTTTCCCAAAGCATTAGACAGACTAGACAGACTTCAGTCTGAGCCTCAAGCAGCAGCAGCAGCATCAAATAACTTTCTTTGTCCTGAGATGTCAGTGATCCTGACTCTTGCTCTCCAGACCTGCCTGATCCACCCTGATGCCCTTCTTCTGGTTGGAGTTCACATCTCACGGAAACCACTCGCTGCCTCTGAGGATATGGACAGCCTAAAGATACGTGAAGATGGCTTTGGACTGCAATTGCTGTGATAGCTTTAGGACTGCATTTGCCACAAACAGTTTTGCCTCAAGTCTCTATCAGTGAAGGGTTTGAAACTTCGACAGAGTAGACTTCATGTGAAAACTGATGATGATAATGATGAATTTCCTGGTTACACATTTGCATGTTTGACCATGTAGTACACAGTTAGAGAAGGGAATTATTTATAATCGCACTATCTGGTGTCACCCAGATGAGAATGGGTTCCCTTTTGAGCCTGGTTCCTCTCAAGATTTCTTCCTCATGTCATCTCAGGGAGTTTTTCCTTGCCGCCATCGCCTCTGGCTCGCTCGTAAGGGATACATTTATAAATGTATACATAAATTTTAAGTATAGGACTTAAATATAAAACAACGTTTCGACGAAGACATTGTCAGACACGCTAATGGACAAGAAGTGGTCGGATGAAACAATGAAGATAGCTACTATGTTTTGCTATACTGGTTTCACAGCGACGCAGCATAGATTCAGCTCTTCACCTGGAAAGCATAAAAATAGCATTTGCATGGTAATTAGCTAGCTACATGCCTGGAAGCTGTAATTCATCCTCTCTTTCTTTCCATGTCGTGTCCCTTTTTTTGTCCTGTCACCATAAAACATTGGTGATGAGACATTATAATGTCATTCTGTCTGCTGCTGTAATTCAACACACTCCTCTTCTTTTAAATAGTTTACATTGCGCCATTGCCACTACCGTGTTTGTAGCTTGTACCGTTTGTACCGTGTTGGTCACATGAGTTTCGTGTAATCATATGCCGTCCTCCTATTGGTAGATTGTAGACGAGTGTCATAGCAGCACTCACACTCTGAGATTTTAAGCAAAGTTTTCTGACACTGCCAGAAATTTGTCGTCAGCTGTTTTTGGTAACAGCCACCATTGAGCATGTCACATTATACCTTCTAAGACCACCAGTCTGAACTCCCGACCAGCTTCAACCTCAGCTTCAACCTCATCAATAGCAAGATGGTTAAAAGAAGCTAACCTAACAAGTGCTAACTCTGTATTTGAGTGGGTTGGTACAAATCCTAATTCTAAACTTGCACTGTAAATCTGTTTAAGTGGCACAGCAAACTGGGAGTCTTAGTTAGGGGGATGTCAATCAAGCATGCTCATTAGAAGATCAAACCACACCCACTTGGACAGGTGTTAGATAGGTCAGATCAGTGAATTGAGTTTAGCTTATTTACTGTTTTTACAGCTCCCCATGTCCCCTGGCACTTTAAGATTTTGTCACGCTGAATTTGCAGCCAAACTGATGGTGCCGGAAAAAGGCTGTTTGTCAAGAAGGCATCCTGCCGCACTTCTCACAGGGATAGATAAGGAACTGTTTCTCTCTCTCGCTCTCTCTCTCTCACTCTCTCTCTCTCTCTCACTGTCTCTGTCTTGCTCTCCTTCTCAGAGCGCTGAGGATGCTGTGCTTGGCTAATTTGTGAGCAGCATGGACGAGGCTGCCAGCCAGCTGGAGAGAGACCATGTTCACAGCGTGTACGAGAGGATTGCGCCGTTCTTTAATGACAGTCGCTACAAGGCTTGGCCAAGAGTCAAGCAGTTCCTGTTGGAGCAGGAGCCAGGCAGCATCGTCGCTGATGTGGGTAAGGACACTGTATTATGTCTGATTACCAGCAAAGATGAGCATTCTAGCTTTTCTGGGTTTGATACGTCCTTGCTTTGACCTTCCGTGTATCTGGATTCTTTACGCAAGTTAAGTGGTGAAGTGGTTTCTTTTTTTTTTTTTTTTCCTTCATTAAAAAATGGTGACATTTATTTTTAAGATTATGAGCCTTTTCAGATCATGAGCTCATTCAGAGGACAGCATGTCTAAAGCTAAAGGCTTTTAACGATGTTGTCTTGTTCAGTTTGAAAAATATCCCGCTGTTAACATAATGAGCTCAAGATTCTCCTCCGGTTTGACATTTTTGGAAATGAAATACAATTTGTCAGCCCATAAAACCTAATGAGCACAAATGAATTATGAACAGAATGATCAGAACGTGACCTGCCTGACTAAATAAACTGGACCAGTCGTTTAAAGGAGTAAGCAGTGTTTCTGTAAATCTGCAATGTTTTGTGTATTGTTTCTTATCTTTTGTATAGTTGTAGAGTTGTCTCACCTTTTAAGCACAAACTAATTTGGCATACTTTCCAATGTGACAGGATGTGGCAATGGGAAATACCTGCACATTAATGAAAGCATCTTTAAAATGGGCTGCGACGTTTGCCGCCCATTGGTGGATTCGGCCTGGAGTCGAGGTCACGAGGTTCAGTTGTGTGACGGTCTGCGTTTACCCTACAGAGACGGCTGCTTTGATGCCGTGCTCTCAATTGCAGGTAATCCACACCAGATTCTTACACCTGCCAGGTTCACAATGTTCTGCGGATGTTCAGATATCATCTAGGATTTGGTATGGCAGCAGAAACTAAAGGTGTCCACATTTCGGACTGGGGGATGGGATTGGGGATTAGGCTGGGGGTATACTTGGGGTTTCAAGCTAGGGGTGGACCTGGGGTTTTTGACTGTAGGAAAGAATTGGGGTTTCAGACTATGGTTTGATATTTTGGTTTAGGATTTTAAAGTGGGTTTTGGGATTTTGGTTTCAGAGCAGTGTTTGGGTTTGGGGTTTCCGGGTGGAATTTGGGTTTTCCGAATGGAGCTTGGGGTTTCACAGTGGTGTTTGGGACTGGGGTTTCAGACTGGTGTTTGGAATTTGAAGTTCAGAGTTGGGTTTTTGATTGGGGATTCAGAATGGAATTTGAGATTGGAGGTTCAGAGTGGAATGTAGGATTGTGGTTTGGGCTTTGAGACTGGGGTTTGGAGTTTCGAGGGCTGGACCAGATCGTGGTTTTGTGTTCGCTTGAGTGAATGTGTTAGATAATCATACTGTCTTTCTGTATTGAGTGTGCTCATTTAAACAAGGTTTCGGGCTAGTGTTTGGGGTTCAGGCAGGCGTTTCAGCGCTGGGGTTTGGGGTTATGAACTGTGGTTTGGGATTTTTGTACTGGGGATTGAGGTTGGGGGGGTTGGATTTAGATTTCAGACTAGGAGGTAGGTTTAGTGGTTTAGACTGGAGGGTAAGATTGAGGTTTCAGAGTGGGGATAGGATTCGTGCTTCCGACTTGAGTTAGATAGGTGTTTTGTCCTTTGAGTGTATTTGAAGAACCACAACCAAA
The DNA here is from genome assembly GCA_033441825.1 of Pangasius elongatus. NCBI lineage: Eukaryota > Metazoa > Chordata > Actinopteri > Siluriformes > Pangasiidae > Pangasius > Pangasius elongatus. Next base: position 19,023,481 of record JAKKZN010000014.1, on the reverse strand, counting down.
TCATAATTTCTTTCTGTGTTGAGTATACTAATTTAAGATAGGTTTGCACTGGAGTTTGGGATTTCAGAATGGGCTTTGGGATTTCAGAACGGGGTTTGGGATTTCAGAATGGGGTTTGGGATTGTTGTTTGGGTTTTCAGACTGGGATTTGTGGTTGTGTGGGGTTTGGGGTTTAAGACCCAGGTTTTGGAATGGGCTTTTATATACAACTGTTGTGTGTATAGAATTTTGGATTGGGGTTTGGGTTTCACACTGGGGCTTGGTGTTTTGGGCTGGAATGGGGATTTGGGCTGGGTTTGGGGTTTCACACTGGGGTTTTTCAGACTAGGGTTTGTGGGTTGAGATTCAGATGTGTAGCATTTGGGTTTCTTCTAATATTTCTATTTCTCCTGTCTGTGCTCGGATAATTATCCTGAGCATTATCTCTGAAATAGGGTTTAAAAAAAAGAATGTTGTTCACATTAGTAAAGTAAAAACAAACAGCAAAGATTTCCATGCCTTTAATAAACCTGACTCACCGGGTGTGTAGGTACTTAATAACTTTAAGGCACCAGCACAAAACAGGAAACAGTGACTCACACACACTTATGAACACTGCTGTACTATTTCAGTCTGATCTCATGAAGAATTTGTTAGAATTTAGATGAACAAGGGTGGGATTGTGTTTGGTTTTGGGTGTAAAGTTGTAAGAAATGGTACGGACACTAACCTGAACTAATCTCAACTGTCCTAACTTATCATATGGCTTGAGGCATGCGATTTGTTGTTGATTTTCAAAGTCGCGCAACATTTTAATCACTGTAATTTTGATTTAAAATGAAAACTGTCATTTCCTAGTTGTAGAAATAGTGACATTAAAAGGAGTTGTGCTAAAATGTTTAGTCACAGTAATTAGCTAGTTCACTGTTTCAATCAGCCAGCAAATTTTTTATATTATGTCCCATACTCTTGTTTTAAATTTGGTTCATTCTTCAGAGTGGGAGCTTTTGCTGATGCTTTATATTCACAAAATCACAAGCTTCAGATGAGCAAAATGTTTTATATTGTTGCAGATTTAGTAAAAAAAAAAAACACACACACACAACCTTTAAGTACACTGGCTATGTATCCACTCCTACACAGCTGTTCACTGTTCACTTTAATGAAACTTCATGAGTTTATGTATCACCCCACACAGCTCTCCCACCATCTGCTCGCCTTCCCTGTTATTAATTGTAATATTAATGCCCCAGCGCATGTCTTATGGCTTTATTAAAGCAGGATGGAGTGTTCAAAACAAGCTCTGTTACTTGGATACGGAAGATTTTCCGTGTGTGCGGGTCACCTGGCAACCCTCGGTCATCCTCAGGGAGGCGATTAATGTGACCATTTGTCAGTGCAGAGAGTCATGCTGATAATTGAATGCTGGTGTGCACGAAAGTTATTTTCTCCTCTGTCTTTTCATCAGAGCTGGATTTTAAATAGCTTACAGAGACAGTACACTGTAAAAGTGTATTATATTTTTTATTATAGTGTACATGCATTGAAAAGAGTGTAAATTTGTGTAACTCATATGACATCAGAGCGAGTGGGGATTTAGTTGTAATTAATGGCTCGGCTTTGGCTGTGTGAAGACAAGACTGTACTGTGAGTGAGTGAGTGAGTGAGTGAGTGAGTGAGTGAGTCTTTGTGTGTGTGTCTGTGTGTCTTTGTGTGTGTGTCTGTGTGTCTTTTTTGTGTGTGTCTGTGTGTCTTTTTTGTGTGTGTCTGTGTGTCTTTTGTGTGTGTGTGTGTGTGTGTCTTTTGTGTGTGTGTGTGTCTTTTGTGTGTGTGTGTGTCTTTTGTGTGTGTGTGTGTCTTTTGTGTGTGTGTCTGTGTGTGTGTCTGTGTGTCTTTTGTGTGTGTCTGTGTGTCTGTGTGTCTTTTGTGTGTGTGTGTGTCTTTTGTGTGTGTCTGTGTGTCTTTTGTGTGTGTGTCTGTGTGTCTTTTGTGTGTGTGTCTTTTGTGTGTGTGTCTGTGTGTCTTTTGTGTGTGTGTCTGTGTGTCTTTTGTGTGTGTGTCTGTGTGTCTTTTGTGTGTGTGTCTTTGTGTGTGTCTTTGTGTGTGTCTTTGTGTGTGTCTTTTGTGTCTTTTGTGTGTGTGTCTTTGTGTGTGTCTTTGTGTGTGTCTTTTGTGTGTGTGTCTTTGTGTGTGTCTGTGTGTCTTTGTGTCTGTGTGTCTTTACCTTCAATAAATAAATGAAATGGTCCTAGGTATCGAAACAGTTACTATATTGAGCAGTAAACATTAAAACAACCAGTAAAAATATTTATAGATTGCAAAATCATTTACAAATAAAAGAACTATATGTTGTGAATGCATAAGTATTTACCCCCATTGCTGTGAAACCCCTAAATTAGTTCTGGTGCAACCAGATTCCATCAGAAGTCTCATAACTACTTTAATGGAGTCAACCCTGTGCAATTAAAGTGTCATGCGATCTCAGTATAAACACACCTGTTTCTGGAAGGTCCCAGAACCTGCTAGAGAAAATACCTAAACAAACAGCATCATGAAGACCAAGGAGTTTTCAAAACTAATCTGGAACAAGGATCAGTCACGGTTTGCTTATAAATATATGCCAAATTTTGAACATCAGAACTGCAGAACATCATTTAAAATATTATTAAAATGGAAGGAATATGGCACTACCGCGTCTAGAGGAGGCCGTCCACCAAAAGTCAGTGACCAAGTAAAGAGGATATTAGTCTGAAAAGCAATCATGAGGTCAAGGATAACTTTCTCCACGTGATGCTTCCACCACCATGCTTCACTGTAGGGATGGAGTTCTTAGTGTGTTGGTTTTCCACCAAATGTAATGTGTATGTGACCAATAAAGGCATCTTCATCTACTTCCTATATAGTAGTGCTCTACTTTGTGGAGTATCCCAGCTGATTGTACCGTGAACAGCTTCTCTCGTTTGAGCTGTGAATCTTTCCAGCTCCTTCAGTGTTACAGTTTGTTTCTCATTGTTGGTACTCTGACTAACACCCTCCTTATACGGTCACTGACTTGTGGTGGACAGCATCCTCTAGGCAGAGTATCCTTTCAAACAGTATTATGGGAGTATCCTGGTATAATTAGTATAACATTTAAAAATAAAACCAAACGTGGCAAATGTTTTTACTGAACATCTCTGCAAATACATTTTCATTACTGAAGCCCTTTTTCCCTTCCAGTCATCCACCACATGTCGACCAAAGAGCGTCGCATCCGGGCACTAAAAGAAATGGCACGCACATTACGAGTCGGAGGTCGAGTCATGATCTACGTGTGGGCCATGGAACAGAAAAGACGCAAGTTTGAGAAGCAGGACATCTTTGTGCCCTGGAACCCCAACCCTCCCTTATCATCTGCCTCAAGAGGACGTCTCAGACCCAGGCAGCGTGGCAGTGGAACCCAGAGCGTTAGTGACGCCCCAGAGTCTGAAGACATGCACAGGAACACAAGAAGCACATCATCAATGGTGGATGAAGAAGATCCAGGGAGCCCCGCGCAGCAGAGGAAGCAGAAGCTCTGGTTTTTCTCCAGGTCTCTGGACTCCGTGCTGGATTTAAGCAGCCTGACCGTGTCTCGCTCTTCCTCCAGAGAGCTCAGTGCTTTCTGTAGCCCCACCGACGAACCTGAGGCGAGAACCCAAGCGAGAAGCACAAGAGGACGAGCCCTGATCAGACAAGTGTCCAGCTTTTTCACCACCCCTTCGTCCAGGAACAGCCTAGAAGAGGACGTGTTCGTCTCGGAGCCGCACGAGCAGCTGCAGAAAGCCGAGTGCAGTAACGGGAACGGGACAGTTTCGGTCGCACTGGTGCAGGACTGCTCATCAGTGCCGTTACCGGATTTGGTGTCTCGACAGAGGGAGCGCTCCGGTAGCGAACGTCTCGGAGAGGACGATGGCGGAGATATTGGACAGGAAAGCGCAGTGTCCCTTCAGCAGCAGGAGGAGGAGTGGAGTAAAGACAAGCTGAACGAGTCATGTCTGCGCTACTACCACGTCTTCAGAGAGGGGGAACTGACACAGCTGATCGAGGAACACGTTGAGGAACTTCATATCCTGCAGACCTACTTGGATCATGCCAACTGGTGTGTAGTGGCTGAGAAGGTCCATGTGTGGAGGGTTTGAGTTTGTTTATTTATTTATTACAATATTTAATTTTTTTAAAGTGTGTTGCTTTTTTAAATTATTTTAATGTTTCATTTTTTTAGGATTTGAATCATTTTGACTGCAGTGGTCATATCCGTATCCATAATTAACATATTGAGGTTTGGTTATTATGGATAAGGGCCCAGTTTCCCAAAAACATGGTAAAGTTAAGATCATCTTATGTGGGAGAGAGAGAGAGAGAGAGAGAGAGTGTTCAGTGTGATGCTCGGCTCGCTCAACCGTTTAACAATGATCTTGGTGCTGTGATGCTTTTGGGAGCAGTGTTACAAATTTCCTATTGGGATCTTCTGGTTCTAAAATAAAGATTTAATGTTTTAATTGTATGTACGTCCCTAATTTTCCCGCTAACTAAGGCAATTTTAAAAGGTTGAAAGTTTACTAATATCCCTTATGGCACTGATTTTCATGGCAAATACAATACTGTTAGCTGTCTTAAGCAATTCCTGCCTGAAACGGATGTCATTGCACATCGTCTTACTGAACCAAACAACGTGAGCACATAACTAGCATTTAAATAGTGAATGCTCCCTTCTCAGGAGTTTGTTTTTCTCTCGTGTGACGGTGGCGTATCGTGTTTTGTGTTGAACTGTTTACCTAAGATGACCCGTCATATTGCTGCTTGGTGGATTTCAGTAGGTCGCACAAAAATGATCCCTTCCTCGAAACTTCTAAAGAATTCCGTTTTAACATTGGCTGCTGGTGTTGAGGAACATTTTACGTTTTAATGCTGATGTACTGCGCGTCTACTTATTGTGCCGTGCCACGGGTCCTACCTTACATTTGTAAACTTGAACCATGTTTTTTTTTTTTTTTTTTTTAATTTATTAAACTGTGTGTTCTTACTATATATATTTAATAAACACTGTAACTGAATGAGTGTAAGTGAATAAATAGGCTATATTTTATTCTCATCTACTCTGATATTCTGTGATCATTTCACATCTTCCTTAAGAACATTGTTAATAAACACATCGGTTACGTAGCATTATTTTTTAAAATGACTAATAGGTTTGAGATTCAAGTTAATAATTTCATACTTGTATAAATCAGACATTTAAAAATTTGGTCAAAATGTATTAACTAATTTGCTGTAATAGCACCGGTTCATATTGCATTAACTTGTTCTAATACGTTATTGTGTTTATAGTAGTAATAATAATAATAATAATAATAATAATAATAATAATAAACTTTATTTTATATAGCACCTTTAAAAAGGCCTCTCAAGGCGCTTTACATAAGAGTATATAAACATGTATAAAAAAAAACAGTTAATAATAAAATCCAATTCCATTATTAATAACACTAATAACAAGAATTAAATAAGAAAAAAAACAAAGTAATCAAATAAAAGCAATCCTAAAGAAATAAGTTTTAAGAGAAGATTTAAGTATACTAAAAGACTGGGCTTCTCTAGGTTCAGATGGTAGTGAGTTCCACAGTTTTGGAGCGTAAGAAGAAAAGGCTTGATCACCCATAGTACACTAACGAGTCTGAGGGACAGTTAAAAGACGAGGAGCGGAGATCACGTTTTGGGGTGTAATGGGTTAAAAGCTCAGCCAAATGCTGAGGAGCTAGACCACGCAAAGCCTTGTATGTAAGCGTAAGAAGTTTAAAATCCGCATGAAACCTGACAGCGAGCCAGTGCGAGGATTCCTGAACAGGAGTGATGTGATGACTTTTCCTGGACCTGGTCATGATTCCAGCTGCAGGATTTTGCACATACTGCAGTTTATTTATCGTAGACTTACAGACCCCAGCAAGGAGCGCATTGCATTGCAGTAATCCATGCGAGAGAAGACAAAAGTGTTGATCAACTTTTCAGCCACAGAAAAAGATAACACAGGCTGCAATCTTGCAATATTTCTGCGATGAAAGAAGGATGGTTTAACAGTATTCTGCACATGTGGATCAAAAGATGTTTGTTTGAAACTCTAAAGCAGAGCCATCTATGGTTAAATTTAAGGAGCCAGATTTATGAAGCTGGTGAGGAGAGCCAGTGAGCATGAGTACAGTCTTATTACTGCTAAGACAGAGAACAGCTCACGGAATCTGAGACTGATAATTGTTATTTAACCAAGAAAAAGTGGATAATCATTGATCTGTTAAAGTTTTTTCTTGCAACTTATTATAGGAACAGTAAGATGAAGAGGTGAAGAAGGT
>JAKKZN010000014.1:18988491-19005482 GCA_033441825.1 Pangasius elongatus | reverse complement strand
CGCTGGTCATTCACTCCCCCACCTACAATCCCTGCCGGACCCGAGACTCGAACCCACCACCTTCAGGTTCACCTTCAAGTCCGACTCTCAGACCATTAGGCCACAACTGCCCCGTAAGTAAATAATGTGTATGCCTGTATTTCTGTAAATACACTGTCAGTAACATCCAGCAGTAAAAAAGGAAAAGCTGAGTGATTTAAATTCAGTTATGATTGACCATCTGCCCCCACAACACTCCAGATTCATGCCTTGCTCTCTGCATGAGGCCTTTATCTACATTTAAACACTGTTAGACTTAGTGAACTAAAGCTACCGGAACCAGGCGCAGCTTATCTAATCATAAACCTTGATGTTTTTTATTGAATCTATAAGGACATGAGATGTGCATCTACGTGTGTGTGTGTGTGTGTGTGTGTGTGTGTGTGTGTGTGTGTGTGTGTGTGTGTTGATGAAGCTAAGACTTGTTGTATGTGTCATGATGGTGTTAAAATCTGTGGCGGATCACACTACCGATCAGCCCCTGAAAGTCACATGACCCCACTGATTACACACACCTGTTCCTGATTGCACCTAATGTGCACTGTATTTAAGCCCCGGATTTTGTATGTTCCTTTGTCTAGCATTTGTCGTGTGTTACCTGCTCTCTCCGTGTTGCTCGCCTCGTTTCTGTAGTCTATGATTCATATCCATAGTTCATGTTTAGACTCCTAGTTTTTGTACTGTTTATGTCTGTTTGTGTTTCACTTGCACTTACTTCTGACTCCCAAATCTCTGACAGTATGATAACCATACAACCCAATATTACCAATATCATAGTTATTTAGTTAAAAAACAAAATTTGGAGTCAGACAATACCTCATATATAAACTGTAGCAGTTTATCAAAGCGATATATACATTCAGTGTTCATATATTTTCTCCTTTTTTTTAAACAAAACGTAGCTTAACCAGATTTTAAAAGCCTTTAGCATATTTCATAAGATGTGCTATATAGATCTAGAAATAATGCTGTATGGGACATCCATCATCTCTACTGCTTTATTCCACAGCGCTGCTGAGTTCTCGATTCTGATTGGTCAGGAGATGTTGTTTTAATTTTATATAACAGCAGCTCTGACAGTAGTGCAGCTACAAGTGCACTCGTTCTAATATTTTACTACAGAAACAGTAAAATAGAACGAGTGCACTTGCACTTGCACTTACACTGTCAGAGCCAATAATTCACTGGGACTTGTTTTGCGATCACTGCACCTAAATGGATTAAAAGAAACGTGTAATCATTGACAATAGGTTTACTGAACTGTTTTGAAGGAGTCTTGTGTCAGTGCTTTGTAACAGACAAAGGTATACTTACTTACTTAAGTGTTACATCAAGTGATAAAGGGCAAAGTCTTAACCTTTGCTGTAGGTGTGTTGGATTTTAAGGTAAGTGACAGGAGCGACGGATCAGCTAATTACCCTGGAGGCATGTTTTTAAAACTAAAAAAAAAAAAATGTAATTTCATAATTTAAAAGTTTGGCAGTTGTTGCACACTGCACGGTTCGTCTGGTCTGAATGCTACCGATTTGTACTTCTGTGCGAACTTGTTGATGGAATGAGAAGCAGACTGAAAATATGAGCATACATCTGTGTGTATGTGTTTTGATGCAACATTACATAAGTCATCCTAACACAGCCCACGCCTGTGACTGCCATATGCAGAAAGAATTTGCTCCACTTTCCATGCGTTTACCGAGCAAGTCATGGCAGGCGAGACTGCGGCATGTTCTTGAGTTTAATAATTGGCAATTCTTAAAGGAAACCTGTTGAGGGGTGCCAATAATTTTGAAGTTGAACTGTATTTATAGTAATTGTACACAGTTGAGTTAAACACATTGATCCTGTATACATCTGGCCATTTCATATAGTTTGAGTACACATATACGGAAATGTGTGAAACTATGTGCACCCTTGAATTGCTGATGGCTTAAAGAAGCTCTGAGATGTTTTATAGGCACATGCTATACTGGTAATCTAAATAATTCATCAGTCTCTCCAAGCCACATTCAACAACCAAAACCCCTCCCAATTCAATTTGTTATAATACGTATGATCCATGACAGAGTTTCTGCCTTTATGGAGCTTGGGTTACTGTCTGTATGGAGTTTTGCATGTTCTCCCCATGACCATGTAGGTTGCTTCCCACTTTCCAAAAACACCATCCAATATGTAATCCTGCCAGTGTTCCTGGGATAGGCTCTGGATTCACCACGACCCTGAACAGGATAAAGCGCTCAGCTGCCAACTTAATAGGAACACCTATACAACTGCTCAATCAATCAATTATCCACTCAGCAAATCATGTCGCCCATCTTACTCACAGTAGCCTTTCTGTATAAAATCAAAAGCACAATGCATAAAATCATGCAGATATAATTCAAGAGCTTCAGTTAATGTTCACATCAAACATCAGACTTTGACAATGGCATGGTTGTTGTTGCCAGTTCGAATATTTCAGAAGCTGCTGATCTCCTGGGATTTTCACTCACTAGAGTTTGGTGCAAAATCCCAAAAACATCCAGTGAGTGTCAAGTTGTTCAGGCGGAAATGTCTTGTTGAGAGTTTGAGTAGTCAGAGGAGAATGGCCAGACTGGTTCGAGCTCACAGGAAGGCTACTGTATTTCAAATAATCACTCTTTATAACCATGGTGAGCAGAAAAGCATCTCAGAAGGCACTATGTGCCAAACCCTGAGGTGGATGGGCTACAGCAGCAGAAGAACACATCAGGTTCCACTCCTGTTAGCCAGCAATAGGAATCTGAGGCTAAAACAAGACAGTTGAAGACTTCCACTTGACTAAAATCCATTATATACAATATAATGTGTGAGATTACGGATTGCACTCTCTCTGACAGTTTAACATGGATAATCACACTGCTAAAAAAAAAAGGTTACTGCCTTGTTTTTTTCTTTGTTTATGTCCTCAACACCAATGGGATGACTCAAAAGTCAGCTTCCTCACTTCTTCCTCCACTTATGCACAGCTCAAGGCACGCATATGTACTTTATCCGATCATTGCATGTCATTCTGCAACTTGGCCACTGTGTCCTAAATATCTCCCTCCTAGTGAACCATGCTGTTTTAACCGGGTTCCTGAGGTTCACTCTGAGGTCTCTCAGTTTTGAACTTCAAGCTCAATGAATACAAATGAGGTATGAAAAGAAAACATATCTGAGCTGTCTGGGATGGCAGCAACTAATTACACTGAACTGAAAGTTCAGACACACAGCTTTCGCAATCAAGCACAAGTCATTAATATATCTATGGAGATGTGTTGACACACAGTCTGGCTAAACTACAAGACCTTGGAGACTTGAGGCACTGTTGGAGAGCATCCAAAAATGAAGTTTCTAGGAAAACATATATATCAATGTAGACATCCAGTTAGCTGGAAAAGCTGGTGAGAGATGAACAATGGCAGGTTTGAGTATCATATTTGTGCTGGATTTCAGCAAAATGTCACTAATAATGTCAGACCAGTGTGTCAAATAGCACAACTCTTACGCGGAACTGTGCGCTCACCCTCGTGAACGTTCCCATTGTCAGTGTGTGATTGTAAGCCTCTCTGTATGCGAGCTATGAATGCTAATAATGGCAGTAATGCTAGTAATGTGCATTCAGGAGCAGCCGGACTGACTCTCGCAGCTGCCGGTTGATGTAGATAAGACGTGTGCTGTCGGCATAAATTAGCGAGACCAATCGCCGGAGGTGTGAATTGTGCAGGCTAGTAATCTGCAGCCCCCTGTGGCTCGAACCCGACTCTCTTTGTGTTCGGGCAGTCTAATATACTGAGCCTCTAATGACTGGCCTCTCACATATGGGGCTCCAAAAGCATTAAAATTGGCCTGCTGTGTATCGTTATTATTTTTTCTCCATCTGATCTCATTAGAAATTCATACAGATGGGAAAGAATGAAAGCGACATGGCTGGATTTTGTTCAGTTTCTTACAGTTAAAGTTATAAGGAAAAGGATGAATGTTAGCCCCAAGCATACAGAAGGCATTATTCACAGTGTTATAATTACTCATGAAAAGGCATTAAAGTTTATATTAACGTTTATAATGCATTTTTAAAATTGTTAACAGAATGCATTATAAGCAGAGTTTATAACACATTATATCAAAACTAAATACACTAAACATTTTCTATGAAGGCCATGTAAAATGACTTATAAGTATATATTCATAACATGTTATAATGCATCCACAAAGCATTGTACGCATCATTATGATTGTTTATGAAAAGGCAATACAGTTTGTAGCACTGCTTATAATGCAATTATAAACTATGTGCAAGTAGTGCTTATAGCACATCATATCACCATTATATCTTCTCATAATGCTCTATGCAAAGTGGAGCTTGGTGATATGTTATGAACACTTCTTATAATTCTTCTCTGATTTTTCAAAAATAATTATACCAATGTGTATAATGCCTTATGAATGCATTATAACATGATATGACCATGTTCATAGATTACACACACACACACACACACACACACACACAATGCATAATAAATAGTGCTATAAAGTGTAATGCATTTTCATATATATTTTAAAAAGTGTATAATAGCTTACAAATGATTTATAACATGATATGAATATGTTCATAGTTCATTATGACTACCTTCATTCACATAATACATCATGTTAATGATTCATAAATATCAAGATAGATGTAAAGTGTTGTGATTTTTCAAAAATAATTATACCAGTGTGTATAATGCCTTATGAATGCATTATAACATGATACGACCATGTTCGTAGATTATACACACACACACACACACACACACACACACACACATAATGCATAATAAATAGTGCTATAAAGTGTAATGCAATTTCATATATATTTTAAAAAGTGTATAATAGCTTACGAATGGTTTATAACATGATATGAATATGTTCATAGTTCATTATAACTACCTTCATTAACATAATACATCATGTTAATGATTCATAAATATCAAGATAGCTATAAAGTGTCGTGATTTTTCAAAAATAATTATACCAATGTGTATAATGCCTTATGAATGCATTATAACATGATATGACCATGTTCATATGTATTCACTTGCTAAGATATTTTTGTGCAGTGTGCAGCATTTACTTTAATATTGTTAAATGCATTTGAATTTGCAGCTCTTGCTGAACACGTGTTTTGTTTGGATAACAGTCGTTATTTAAGAAAAAAAAGAGAACACAGGAGTAGAAGTACAGGAGTTAAATCAGTAGTGTATGATGATGAAGTGTGTGATGAAGTGGGTTAAATGATCTGATGGCACACACAGTACAGAGAAACCCTGACCGAAAAAAAGGATCTAATGTGAACCATCTGCGCCGGCTTCACGGAATGACAGGAATCTGCGTGGAGAATGGAAACGCGATGGGAATACTGAGCCAAAGATACAGGAATCACTGGAATGTCCTAACACGCCGTGGTATCGGCGTTACTTCGGATAGATGATTATTATTATTGCGTGTCCTTTCGTCTGAGACAGTTAAATGTTACATAAGTGTCTGGGGTTGAGGCGAGGAGCCGCAGGTTAGGGTGTTAGGGTGTTTGAGAGTGGCAGCAGTTGAAATTCCAGGTTTAAAACAGTGGCGATAAAGCTGTTACGGAGGAAGCTGATTTGTGGTTTTAGTTATTCTTACTCTGAAGTGCATTACTCTGAAGTGTATTATTGTTTTTAAAAATGTAAGGCAAGCTGATTGGTTAGAAGGTGCCGATTAACCTGCAAATCACACGTGAGTACATTTATTAACGTACTCCTTCTAATACGTTATTGTTTCTATAGCAACAGCTAATTCATAGGGACTCGTATGGTGTCTCGGATTGAAAGAGGTGTGAATGTAGATGTGATGCGGTTTTCTGTAAAGAGATGCTTATTTATCATTTAGGGAAGGAGTCTCCAGTGTCAGTGCTTCGTTTACACTTTGCAGTTCACGGTTACTGAGTGATTTGTTTTATCTTTTTAACGTCATGAGAGACAAATACAGAGGCTGGTGAGGGAATGAGTTTGACAAAAAAGTATGACATCTTGTTCTTTAATTCATATTAAATTCTAATCCTATCAGAGGAATAAACACTTGCCGTTATTGGAAAATAATCAACTTCCGGATGTTAGCAGTGACTCTCCCGGCGTATTTTCCTACATTAGCACACCCCGTTCTGTTTTATTCCTTATTTACTGTCTTCTTTTATCTCTGACACACAGACAGAGTTAACGCCTGACACCTGGAGAGATTTCTCCCGAAAGAAAAGTGAGAGTTTATAGTGGTTTAATGACTCACTTTCAGACTAAATTCCAACCAGAGATTTATAGCTCTGGTTAGTTGATTGCGTCAAATTGCATTAACCACAAACATTACGAATTTAAAAAAAAAGATGCAATTAAACGAATATTCCAACACTCCGGTTAAACACTCGTCACGACCGCGTACCACAGACCACACCGTGAAAGGATTTGTGGAGAAGTATCAGTGCATGAGTATGAAAATGTACGGTGTGAAATCCAACAGAATCACCCTCGCTGGCTGGAATGCCTATGAAGTTAGTGTGTGTGTGTGATGAGGTGGGAATTTTACAGCATTAAGCCGAGCACTGAATGAAGGCTTCGGGATTTTTCAGACGAGAAACACCAACCACAGAAACAGCAAATAATTAAAGCAAAGTAAAATAATTGCATTGAGTGGTAGGTTGTCATGTTTGAGAAATTCCACGTAGCTTCACGGAGGCGTAAAATATTCCTTTGTTTGCTGGTGGGATTTGAGAATGGCTTTTCCTAGAAATATGGCGCAAAAGGAAACAAGTAGCGGCATTGATCCATACCCTATAGAGGAATGTAAGCATGTTTACTCATAGCAAGATGAGCTGTGCTTGAGGTGTGTGTGTGTGTGTGTGTGTAAAACACTTCCTTTGAAGTATTATAAACATTTATACATTCATAAAATTGACATTCATAAGGCATTAGATACACTGTTGTAATTATTTATGAAAAAGCATTACAGTTTATATTAACGTTTCTAATTTACTTATAAGTTCATATAAGCAGTTATAACACATTATAATCACCAATAACCAAAGACATTAAGCCTCAGTTTTATTTAGTTCAGTTAATGTGTGTTTTTTCAGAGGTTGTGAAGTTTTGTGTTGAGCTCCTGATAAAAGTTCTGCCATAATTCATGCTACTGAAAAAAACCAACAACAACCTCATGATGCACTATACAAACTAAAGTTCACAAATACAACTTATAAGATTATTTTAATTAGCGTATAATGTTATCTGTCTGTCAAATTATACAGGCATACATGAAATGCTGTTTAAAATACAGTACACTGTCTATGAAGGTCATATTTATGATAAATTATGAACATGTTCATATCATGTTATAATGCATTCATAAGGCATTATACACATTGTTATAATTATGTATGAAAAGGCATTACAGTTTATAGCATTGCATTTATAAATTGGTAAAAGAATACATTATAAGTAGCGCTTATAACACATTATACTGCCGTTATACTGTATCTTCTCATAATGCACTATGCAAAGTGGGGCTTGGTGATATAACCCCAACTTCTAATGCATTGTGTTAATGATTCATAATGCATAAAAATGATAGCTATAAAGTGTAATGCATTCTCATAAATAATTATAATAATGTGTATAATGCCTTATGAATGCATTATAACATGATATGACCTTCGTAGAAACTGTTACCAAAAACACTATTAATAAAATCAGAGCAGGTCTCAGTGATTCTGTAATATAATACATAACACTATGTAACCTGATTTGTGTGTGTGTGTGTGTGTGTGTGTGTGTGTGTGTGTATTGGTGATACAATGTGTTATGTACATTATGTATAATGCATCATGTTAACAATCCATTATGCATAATACAGATAGCTCTAACATGTAATGCATTTTCATAAATAACTATCACAATATCACATGAATGCATTATAAACATGTGGAGACCCCTGAAGGGAAAAGCCGAAAGAAGAAGAAGAAGAAGAAGAAGAAGAAGAAGAAGAAGAAGAAGAAGAAGAAACATATGGTATGAATGCTTTCAGAGTTCATATGACCTTCATAGAAAGTGTTAGAAAAAAAAAGTTGCAGAAAACACCCTCTCATAAGGTATTGCTTAAAATTGTGGTAACACTTTCTATGAATACATTTGTAATATGTTATAATGATAATAATCTAATATATTTTTGCAAAATATGATTAATTATTGCATTAGTGTACTGGCTAGTGGACTAACTATTTCATGCGGGTTTTTTTGTGTAGCTAGATTTTTAAGCTTTTCGAGGTAAGACTAGTGGATACTGCATAGTTTTAATGCACCATTCCCAAGTCCACTAGACTTTTTTCCTGACCCACTTCCATACCAGCATCCCGCCTAAAAAACTTTGTTATACTTCACCAGCTGATTGTCTGCCTTATTGCATGTTTGGTTGGATGATATGATAAGATATGGTAAGATTTCCCGACGTGGACAGCAGCTACGGGTCCTGGCTGTGGCATGCACATCTTGTTTGGCAGTTTGATTTGGCAGGAACTCTTGCCCCCTGGCTCAGTTCTGAGATTGTCACTCAACCTGTTACTCAGTGCATCAGGGCACGTAGCCGAAATTCCTATCAATTACACACAACAAATATAGACTGGTGTTGGTTTTTTGAGTTCACGATCCTGCTTTGCTGTCGAAAATCACCAATATACCAATGAACTGGTCTCAGGAACTACATTTAGCCCATCAAAGTAAGAATTTGGTTAACTTAGTAACTTTCTAAATGGTTAGAGTCTTGGACTTGTAACCCGAAGGTGAACCTGAAGGTCGTGGGTTCGAGTCTCGGGTCTGGCTGGGATTGTAGGTGGGGGAGTGAATGACCAGCGCTCTCTGCCACCCTCAATACCACGACTGAGGTGAGACCCTTNTGGATGGGTTAAATGCAGAGCACAAATTCTGAGTATGGCTCACCACACTTGGCCACAAAGTCACTTCACTTCACTTCTATTAACTTTCTATGAATGGCATGCATATAATGACCTATGAATACATTCATTACCTATTCATTACTTATGAAGGCATTATAGACATCATCATTATAATTATTTACGAAAAGGCATTACAGGTTATGGTATCGTTTATGATGAATTTATAAAATGTTAACACAACATAGTGTTATTAGCAGTGTTGATAACATATTATAATGCCAATACCTAATAATTTCTGCCCCAGTTTATTACTGAATTATGTTTAGTCATAGACATGCTGACAGGATTTTGCTAAAGTTCTTGAAAGTGGTAAAGTTTGTAGTATGATCCTGATACTCTTTCTGGTATCATTGATTTATTGAGCAACAAAAACAACGACAACAAAAAATTCTCATAATGCACTAGAAAGAGGTGCTCATTTCTATGGTAGTGGTGTTATAATGTGTTATGAGCAAGAGGACGACGATGTAACCTATACGTTTTCTTATCTATGTTACGTGTCTATGTATATATAGGCATCAAAGTCATCAGCCGCACATTATACCAACATTTCATCAAGATATCATTCAATATTAATCTATAAAAAATAAAAAAGTGACCAAATATGCACAACTGAAGAACAATTTAAAGCCCAGTCAAAAATGCCACAGATCCCGTGGAACCCAGCTCAATCAAACAAACGAAAGGAAATTAAAAACACATTTAATGCAGAATTAAGATTATCATTGGAAAAAAAGGGTTTTGCACATGGCTGATGCTGCACTCTGACTCTAACTTCCTTAATGAGCTTGGATACAAAAAGAGTAGAACAGTTCACTGTACTGTATTTGTATATGCGACAATAAAAACCTGTTTTTCTTACTTTCAAGTGATCTGTCTTTTTGTGTAATGTGTACTCTGATTGGACAGTGAACACTTAGTCTATTTACTTCCAGTTCCCCCACTAAAGGGCTTTTGAAAAATGGATACTTGACTAAGTAAATAATCCTTCATGTTCATGCCTCTCAATGACAGACTTCCTGGGCTGAAAAGAAATCCAGCCGAACTACTGCACACCATTCTGTAGATCTGTAATTAGTCCAAAATGTTTGGCTTCAAGGTGTCTATTACAGCAAATAAAAAGATGGTGCTGAACATTAAACATCGTTTTGATATTCAAGACGCCTAATGCTACTACATGTGTTTACAGGATGTTCAGTGTGAGCAGATTGTGAATAAGAGTCCTGGGAAGGTTTGACTCTGCTAGCCGATTATGCTATGAAGCCTGGTTAGCAAGCTGTCAAGCGTTAACATAAGTTGCTTAGATAACTAATTAGGAGACATTCACGTCTCAGTCTTGATTTCAAACAGAAACATTTGCAGAATTTTCAGCTAAAACTTCAGAAATAAATATCTGAAAGCAATATTGTAACATCTAGCCCGGACCTTCCCCCCTCCAGACCTCCAGAGGGCACCCTCCCCTGAATTTTAAATCCCTTCTTCTGTTAAACTGCTATATAAACGACGTGAATCTGAACTTCATTGCGAAGTCTTGCAGTTTGTCAGTCAGTCTTGTGTGTTCTGAGCCGTGTTTTTGGATAGATTCATTGTGTTTGACCTTGCCTTGCCTTGACTCCTTTTTTGCCTTTGTCTAGCCCTTCTGTCCTGATGTTCTTCTTATTTTTTTGGTGTTTGACCATGCCTTGCCTAACGACTTTGCCTTCCGATATCCATTTGTTCATATCTGTAGTGACCCTGCCTGTTCTGACTTAAACTTTGTTTAAGAGGATATGAAGGCTGACAAATTGAATTTCAGGTGAATTAACAGATCAGCAAACGCAAATGATACTTGTTTTGTTTTTGTCTGTGAATAAAACAAACTTCATTAATGTTAAATGCACAATTTCTACATCTTTCTACTCCGTTTTCTGTCATAACACTAATAACCTCATGGATTTGACAGATTTTATTAGTTCATTTTTCAGTTTTTCAAATAGAAAATTGAATTTTGTTTATACTCTATCTTTCCATTTAGAAAAACATGTAAATAGAAACAGGCTGCTCCATTTAAAATAAAAACGCTTTGGACAGAATTGCTGTGCTTGGCTAGAGGTTGTAACTTGTAAGTCTTGACCTGAGACGAGAAAAAGCCAAAGAAAATTCCCCCTCAATTCGAAATTCCTATTCGGGAACTCGGGGTAGTCTTCTCACTACCGAGTTCCTGGTTAAATCTATCACACTGAGTATACAGTTCACTGTTTTGTGGAGTGAAAGATACACCACTCATCACGATTACCTGGCTAGCGGTCACTTAGGAGGACATGGAAAGGTTTACATGTTAGGCAGTAACAGGGGCAGCCTTGTGGTGTGAACTGAATCGAAATGGAAATTTACATAACTAAATAAGCACTCCATTAAGCGGTAGGTCTTTAGTCGTCGTTTATTCTAAAGCTGTTCGGACATCTATAGGAAGTTCAATCCACCACCTAGGTGCCAGGACAGAGAAGAGCCTTGATGCATGCCTTCCTTGTACCCTGAGTGATGGTGGGACCAGTCGAGCAGCGCTAGAGGACCGGAGGGAGCACGGTGCAGTGCGGGCTGTGATAAGTGCTTTAAGGTAGATCGGTGCTGGATAGAAATGGACGGATCCTTCCGATGCTGTAAATGAGAAATTGACGTGAGCGTGTCAGATTAGCAATGTGAGAGGAAAAGGACAGTTGACCGTCCATGGCTACCTCAAGGTTGCATGCAGTGACCGAAGCTGAGATCTGAGAGTTGTCCAGGGAGATCACAGGATCCTGATGTGGGGATCAATCACCCGGGATGAACCGCAGTTCGTTTTTTTTTTTTTTTTTGGGATTAAGTTTCGGCTGGTGAGATGTCTGCTGAGATCTGTGCAGAAACATGAGTGTCTGAGGGATGAAAGGAGAGGATAAGCTTAGTACAATTACAGTACTTACAATTCTGTTCAGATTTATTGCAACTAATAAAGAAAGATTACAACCAATGACGAAATCATTTTCCTGAATTGTCATTTTTTTCTGGAAATATTTTGACCCCCTTGACTAAGTTGGAGTAAGCTTGTTGAGTTATGTTGAGTTATGTCATGAATGAAACAACACTTCTTGAGAACAGCAGCAGGGCAGAGGACTGAACACCTCACAGCACAGGATGAATGTGTGTCTTTATCTGCTGTATTACAGAGAAGGTGCTCCATCATCTGTGTGTGTAGGAATTAAGCTAAAATACAGCTGGATCTCCACCAGGAGCAAACCTGGTCCTCCACTCCATCCTCCATTCTCCTCTACAAGAACTGAAGTCTTTCTTCTGCATAAAAAAAAAAAAAAAAAAAGTTTATAGTCCAGGTTTATTTGGTTTCTTGTTCAGTTGCTCAATTTGCAAAGTTTTTTTGTTCTTTTCTTTTTTTTTTATTTTTATTTTTATATAAACCTCTTTATATAATCCTCACCTCCTTTTTTTTTTGGAGGACAATAAGGACTTATTAGTGTTAGTGACATATACAGACACATAGTTACATAAGTCACATTTTTATGGATAATTAAAGCCACTCCTTTGACAGGAAGCGAAAAAAAGAGAAGACAAAAAAATGTAAGAAACCAAAAAAGAAAAGCAGAATAAAAAAGAGGGGACCGTATACTTTTTGTTCAATTTGCAAAGTTCTTCTTTCGTTATAATTTATCATTATTAATTAGTAATTGCATTATAAAGGCGTGCAGGTTTACTTCTTTTGTTAGAGTCTATATTCCTATTCTCCTTACTTTACTCAGTCACTCAGTTTACTCATGGCCATTTGAGCAGAAACTGATTACTCCTTATTTTGAGGAGATTAAGGTGATTAATCTGGCTGACATGTGACACTTTTAAAAGGAGGTAAGGTTGTACAAGCTACACGTTACACTGAAATAGTGCTTATTAATATAATAATATACTAATTTTAAATGCAAATGGACCACCACTTTATTTGAATAACATCCAAATTCCATGTAGATACATTGATTTTAAAAAAGATATAGATAAAAGAGATGATGGATACGTCGTAGAAGATTGCTCACCATTTCATTAACGTCCTGTTAGTAAGAAAAACGAATAAGATACAGATTTTTTTAAAGATATAATGCGGCAGTCTCAAGCAGTTGACCTGTAATGATATTTGAGGCTTTGTTCCCTCTTCTCTAAGTGACATAAGTGATATAAGACATAAAACATTAAATGTCGACTCATAAGTGTTGACAATGTGTGTAAAACACTGCTTTATAAAGGGTTTATTCAATGCTAATGAATGTGTTATGATAGTCCAATGAATGGCTGACAAAAACATTATGAAATCATGCTCTATGTTGCTCTAACATGCCATTCTTAACGCAGCAGCGTGTTATGTATCTTAATTTTTAATTGTTTAAATGTAGAAAAATCCTGTTCAGTATTTAACAATACAGTGCTGAAACATTTCAGAGTGCAACGTGTAAAAATGTAGGTTACTTCCTTCAAAGAAACACACCCAAGACATTCGTCTTAATTACTTAATTGCTTAATTACTTAATTATAATGTATAATCTGTGGGCTGGACATGAAAGTACTCAGGTGGTAAATAAAGTTATTAGTCTATTTTTGTCAAAGACGTGATTAATGAGACGGTACAAAATGAGTGGAGAGTAAAAAAGTACGAGAGACACTATGTGAACGGATGTTTTCTTGCCTTCACTCAAATCCAAGAAGTTATTTACGAGTCATTTAGGAACAGCGAAGCTTCCTGTACGGAAACACATTATAGATTATTAAACATCATCTCAGTAGATTACCCTAAATGGGTTTAAACTGACAGTAACTCTGCCAAGTCCAACCAAACCAACAAGAAACACCCCAACACATTTTGCATTCCTTCTGCATTTACAGAATGCATTTCAGTTACAGTATGAACAACTCCATAATTATTAGAGCCCTATTCAGATGGCATTAGGTTTATTAGGTGTAATTGTATTTCTGAGAAACCCAATGTCCTGAAGTTTTTCCTGGAGCTGAGAACTTAAATGTACAGCTTCACCTCTGACACTGGAGACTCCTTCTGTAAATGCTAAATGAACGTCTCTGGACAGATAAGGTAACCATATCAACAATGCAAAATGCAAAAATCAGAAGGGCCAAAAATACAAACAAAAAAAAAACCCTGCAAGACAAGAACTGTTGCTAGTGGACATCTTTTTCGGTTCTCTCCATCTACTGCTCTGTGGATGTTTTTTTTTTGTTTACTCTCTTCTTCTCTCTTTTTTTTTGCTTTGTTTTATTTTGTTCTTGCCAAGGTGCTTGTCAGTATTGCTTTATCGGTGTACCCTCCTGTCTAGAGCAAGACATCAGATCCTGCAAAACATCAGAATCAGTCAGCATCAACATATCAACATCTTTTTAATCTGTTTATGTTGAGCATCTGCCATAGAAGCCCCTGTGTACCATTGAAATGTAACATACTGTAATATAAGCCTGGCAGAGCTGCTGCCACAGAAAATGAATCAACACCTTCTGACCGATCAGAATTGAAAAATCAACAGCGCTGTGGTATCACATTGACATTTTGCCGCCTCACATCTCCAGTGTTCCCAGTTTGATCCCGAGCTCAGGTTACTGTCTGTGTGATGTTCTTTCAAGGGTTTCCTCCAGGTTCTCTGGTTCTCTCTCATGGTGGTAGGTAGGTTGGTGACTTTAAATTGCTCCTACATGTGTGTTAAAGGTGCTGTGCAACCCATCCAGGGTGTATTCCTGCCTCACGCCCAGTGTTCCTGGGATAGACTCTGGATCTGCCATGACTCTGACCAGGATAAAGCACTTACGGAAAATGAATGAACGACATAACATCTCTGGGGAAAAAAACAAATCAGCACAACAAAACAAATGATACACATGTATAGATGAGCTGACAAAATAGCTCCATAACCAGAGTTTGGTGGTTCATGGTTCATGGTTCATTTGGGCTGGAGTTCAGTCCCACTGAGCAGGTCCTCGGTGTCCTGGATGTCACCCACCCACTCCCTATTCCAGTGCTGTATTTACAGCCAAATATACTGAGCGCACTGAAGTGCTTGTTTACACAACAGTATCTATCGCTCTCTCACTCACTCTCTCTCTCTCTCTCTCTCTCTCTCTCTCTCCTGAATGCAGGCTCCTCCCCTTCCTCATCATACACACACTTACACACTCCTTGGCTGGCTTTGCACTCCTCCTCTTCTTGGCTTAGTCAGTGCATGCTGAAGCCTTGTGTTGCTTGTGGTGATTCTTTGGAATCTGTGATGATAGCACTCTCGCTTACTGCCTTCCGTCCTCACACGGAGACACACACATACTCACACACACACACACACAGAAAGCACTGGTGTGTCTTCACCTGAATGGTTCCCCTCCTTCACTATGAACGCCACTGGACTATCAGACACAAACTAAACAGCAGATAAGGTGAGATTTGACTCAAACTTCTGTCTTTTCAACAGGTTTTAGCTCGAGGGATAGAAGTTTGTCTCAGAGAAGTTTTCTTTCCATATTCCTATTTTTCTGAAATAATTTCTATTTCAACACTGTAAGAATTATTTCAATGTTATTGTGCAGGGAAATATTAAAACATCTCACTCAAAATGTGTTAAATGGAGTTATGTAAAAAGTGATGCAGATTAATCTGTAACGGAAATCGAAACTTACACTACAGAGATAAAAATGCTTTTTACTATAGCTGTGGAAATAAAATAAGGAAATATTTTTTAAAAATCTGCTATTTTAGTCATTAGTGCACAGCACCTAATGAAGTGCATTTTTTATGACATATTTATGACAGCGTAATTTGTTTTATTTTATTATTCGTAATACATGAACCAACGTCCTTACGAGCAGGTGACTGAGATATTCAGCATCATCTCAGTCTCATTAGAGTTGCGTGTGTTAATTCATGTGTAGCTGCATATCTCTGTATTCAGAAATATTCCGAGGGAAATCGAGGAACTGCAACTTTCTCGGCAGTAGTGTGTGTTAAATGAGATTCCTGTTGATCTTCCTGCGGTGGCATCCTCCGTTTGGCTGTTTTGGCTGATCTTTCCTTCCCTTTTCTGTAGCCGTGAATAAAGGAGGCCCTCTTTCACAACGGATTTAGAAAAGAGGGGCTGTAGGGGAAGAGGTGAACTGAGTCGATCTAATCAGTCTTAAACCAACGTTTCCTGTGGAAGAGGAATGTATTACTTGTTTCCTTTGGAAAGGGAAAGTATTGGTGGTGGTTGCTGTGTTTGTTGTACAAACACTGTAATGTTGAGGTTACATCTGTTTTAATTAAATAATGGAGCTGAAAGGTTTCGCGCACACACACACACACACACACACACACACACACGCACACACACACACGCACACTGGACGGACAGTTCAGGGGTGTGAGTGTGTGACCTTGCTTCTGGCCTTGCTCGCTTATCAGCTTCTGAAGGTTAAAGCCCTGAGGTGTGTTATCCTCTCAGTTCCAAGGGACTGCATGTGTGCGTTTGTGTATTTGTGCACGTGTGTACATGCTTGATAAGACCTATCCAGCTGGCCCTTTCTCACATTCGCTATATATCAGAGGTAGACCAAAATGCATGAAGGGAGAAGAGAGATATAGGAAAGATCGTTCCCATTTTCCACTACTTCTCCATGCATGCTTGAGTCAGCAATCTTTCACACCCTTTATCCATGGCATGACATTCTGACTACTAAATGATGCAGAAAAATTGAGAATCCATGCCTCTACACATCTAAAGATTGAGAGTGATCGCTGTACCTTTATGAGCCACTATGCTCCAAAATGTCCACTTTGACCTCAGGTACACTTTTGCCTTTTAATAACGCTCCTGTCAAAAAGGTCATATGCTTGCAAAGTTGTAACATTTCGCATGACAATTTGCATGAAAATGTACAAAAGTTAAAGTTGGGTTTGGGG
>JAKKZN010000014.1:18971870-18986001 GCA_033441825.1 Pangasius elongatus | reverse complement strand
TTGCCTCTAGATACATTAAAACAAGTTACAGCAGAATATTCTCTTATAGTGTCTCTTATAGTGACTTTTCTTTCTTTCGTTTTTCTTATTACAGGCAAACCTCCACTGATATTTTAACATTTTGAGGACCCACATCATCCAGATGTTTAAACATGCTAAGCACACCAGGACTTGGCTTCGAACTAAGATTCTTCTGGATATACCTTGTGACTAGTGCTGGACTATAGAACGAGCCATGGAGGCTCTGTCCATGGTCACAGAGGAGGGACAACCAACCTTGTCAATGACACCTCCTGCCAAAATGACCTTTTCTGTACAGAAGGCTGAGATGGACATGAATGGGGATGGACATGAGCCCTTGAGGAACACTGGTGTTAATGCAGTGTCTCAGGTGTCACATGAGATTTGTGGCAAGAAATGGTTCTGCCAAACCGCAGAGACTAAACAATGTTCCTCATTAAACCAAAACACTGGTAATATTTATTCTCTTCCACCTGGACAAGTCTGTGCTTCACAAGATAACTATGTGAAAATGGGATCTACTCCAGATCTTCCCAAACCAGCACAGGAATATGTCAGTGAAACTGGAACTTCTGTATTCGAGAAGGCATTTGAGAGCCAAGATAGATGGAAAGTGGAAAGTACATCTGAACATGATCTAAATGGATGCTGCCAATTTAGGTGTCCATCACCAGAAGACAACCACAACCTGTTTGCCTCAGATGTTCAAATAGTAAACAGCCATGATGTAAACACTGTAGCTCCATCCAAAGACGTCACAACCTCCAAGTTACACTGCACTTCCCCCTGCCCTCCCCTTGTTTTACTCCCAGAGAGCTCCATCACATCTGCCAAACCCCTTCCTGTTCCTTCCACATCCAGCGGAGGCGCTGAATGTCCCCGAATCATCAAACACAAGCCCAGTTCTATTACTTTTGCAGATTATGACTGTACATCAGGTCTCAACCAAGGGGTTCAGGAGAGCTCTGATTGTGGTGAGTCTTCCTCTGAAGAGGATGATGATGATGATGTCTTTACAGAGATGACTCAGATCAGGGAGATCCTTCCTGGCCTTAGACCCAGGAGAGCTGTACGAAGGAAAGGAACTGGTGGAGGAGGAGTACGAGAACATAATGGAGATGGAGAACTGGACTCCGACGTCAGGTTCAGTACCTCCACTGGCTATGAGGCAGAAGAAGAGAACAGCAGCAGGGAGGTAAATGCAATGATTTATGTATCATGCATGGGATTTTATTATGTAGCTGGGGCCATGAGGATGCTCAGTAGCATTTTTCTTTTAAATGTATATCAGTTCCATGTACAGTAGGACAAAAAAAGTTTGAAGCTTCTACAAGGCTTCAAAGGCCTCTACATGTTGTTAGCTGAGAGATCGTAGCATGAACTAGCCAGGTAACCAAGCTATCAAGAACGTTAAAAGACAGTCTGGAGAACAAAACTCACATTTACATACTACTGTTGTGCATATTTCAACTGTACATTATTTTTGTTCTATGTATATATTGTTATCTGATATGGGTGCTTACTAGCTAATATTAGCCAGCTAGCTTGCTGTCATCAGTTCAGTGTGAACCTGACAAATTACACGAGACTTGGTTCTGAAGTGTTTTTTTCTACATAGTAAGTTTATTATTGTTTCCACAGTGTCTACAGTGTGAACTAGCATATGCTAGCTAGCTATAACATGATCTCTTTTTAAAGGGCAAAGGATTCTTTTTACAGGTTTATTATTGTTAGCGAAGAGTCTGTGATGTGAACTAGCCAGCTTTAACTTTAGCTAGGTAGCTAAAAGAAAAAAAACAAACAAAACTCACACAGAGTTACAACTAATATTCTGTATTTACATTATTGAGCATCTGTGTTCTCTGTCTATTTTGCCAACTTGTGCGCTTACTAGAAATATTAGCCAGCTATCTTGCTGTCATTGCCTCAGTGTTAAGCTGGAAAATTGCACTGGACATGTTTCTGAAGTGTGTTTTCTCTACACAGTTATTTTTCTTTAAATTAAGTTCCCCTCTACAAGTTTATTATTCTTTGCAAAAAAAAAAGTCTGAAGAAAGAGCTAGCTGGATAACATGAACTGGCTAGCTAAAACGCAAGCTCATTTTAAAGGGGAAAGGGTTCTTTCTGCAAGTTTATTATTGTTAGCAAAGAGAGTGCACTATGAACTAGCCAGCTAGCAATATCCATTATCCATTATTTGTGTTGTGTGTATATTTGTGTTCTTTGAATTGGGCGCTAACTAGCTAACATCGGTTTAGCTTGCTTGCTATCTTTGGCTCTGTGAAAGCTGACAAATTACACTGGATATGATTTTTTAAGTGTTTTTTTCTGTTTTAACAAGTGTTTCAATCCACATCAGCTGTTTTCGAGGCGCGTAACATATGAGTCTGCATATTCTGCTGCTTTTGTCTTGTGATATTGTCTTTATTTTTTTTCACTACTGTGAATAAGTAAGGTGTAAACTCCACAGAAATCCATCGGAATCATACAATTGTACTTCATATATGTAGTGAACTTAATTAATCTACAAAGATGTCATTATTTTCAACCTTCAGTTACATAGCAGAATGTCTGCACAGTTATGATACTTTGGCAATGTCAAAAAAAAAAACCTACCCACAGGCGTATCAAGAAAACTAACAAATTCTTAAACTGTAAAAAAAGAGATATATCAGAAATCAGTGTACAATCTCTGACACAAGACCAGACCAGTATAGATTTATGTTCCATCATTTAGCCAGCTTTTTTGCTGAAGGCTATTGAACTACACATTAGCATTTCGATAGAGTACCTGTGATGTAAACACAACCTCAGTAAAGGAATTCAGTAGCTGTCTCCCTCATCTCCTTCGTCTCCTTCTGTCAAACCAGATGGCTATATTGAGCAGCGAACTACGCCTTCCACTATTTACAGCTCCCTTTAGTTGCAACAGATCCAGGAAGATTTGTGTCTTTTTCCCAACCCCTTTCCCTGACCTGATGATTAGCAATCTGTGACCTTGTCCTGCTCGCTTTTACTGCAGTGCTTTAATGAATAGTGGCTTATGTATATGCAGGGTTTAGGGAGGACTCTTGTTAAAAGAAATTCAGATAAGATCCACAGCCAGAAAGCAGAAATGAGGTCTGACAAGTAGATTCCAAGTAGCTCATTTTTTTTTTTTTTTTTTTTTAAAGTACATAGGTTAGATAAGGACAATACTGATTCTCAGTGATTCTGTTTTTAAAATGGAGTATCAATAATACAGATGAATGTGGAGGCTGTAACTGTGATTAGCGTCCTGGATTATTATTATTATTTTTTAAGTCAATTGAAATGTGTTTTACCAGGAATAAAATACTGATGCATTGATATTCTAGTGCTCTAATTTGGCTCTTTTTATGAATTATTACATTGCACTAAATCAACTAAGAAATATATCATATTTATGCCACATCGCCAGGGAATGCTCGATTTTGATTGGCCAGAAGGTTTTTACAGAAGGTAATTTTCTATAATAGCAGAAAGTGGAGTTACTGTTACCACACTAAGGTTGTTAATTTTCCACTAACGGCTCATCGCGAAGTGTTTTATTCCTCATAAATCACAGCAACTTGCCGATGTTAACTTGCCGATGACATGTCATGCTTTTTTCAGCCGTTTATTATTTGCATTTAATGATATAGAATGTGTGTGGGAAAAAAAAACTACCTATTATCACTTATGTTGCAACGTCTATAAACGTCATTCCTCACTAGCCTCTTTTTTTTTCTCTTTGTTGAAGTTATTAAGACAAAAAAATGAAGCTTGTCAGTTTATGTGGAGTGCCCACCATACAAGTCCCTGTTGCTATAGAAACGATAATGTATTAATAACCAGCTATTATAGAAAATTAATCAAAACCTTCTGACCAATCAAAACAGAGCATTCCCTGGTGCTCTGTGAAGTGAGTTATTGGTATAAATTGCATTTTAATGTTGTCTTCATTTTGCCTAAGGGTGTACAAACTTTTGCTCTTGACAGTATAAGGGCTAGAATCGAAGCAACTTAATGGATCATATTATTATTTGACATTAGCCTGCATGGCACAGCATGCTATCAGTCCATCGTTTCTTTCCTTTTTTCAGTTTTGATTTTCTGCCTCATTTCTTTCTATTGAATGGTTGTGATGGTCCAAAACATCTTTGCAATTATCCTAAAAAAGTCTTACAGGAAGTACAAAATGGATAAATTGTGCAAACTCTTATTTCACCCACAGTACACAGTGCAGTGCAAACAGTGCAACATTTATAGGCTCTATTCATCTGGGTGATTTCCAGTTCTGTACAACTCCCAGCCCTGCTTTTGTTCCACACATGCTCTTCTCTCACCTTCTGCTCTTTCTTTGCTCATACGTGTTTTAAGAATGTGTGAAAGAATGCTGTACCTTTCACAGACACGTTGACCTTGCCTCGTTTGCACCTACTCCAGACATTCCAGTGCGAATCACTGAGTACCGAGTCTCGGTTTGAAAGGAGCTTTAATGCACAGGGTATGTTTTGGCAACCGTTTCACTGAGTGATGCTGGGTTTTTGAACTGTACTATTGTTGGTGTTGGTATTAAATTACGTATGAAATTTGGAGCGTGATTCACAGAAATCAGGGTTAAAAGGTTTCACCTTGTAGCTCTATGTGTAGCTCTGTGTGGTCACCATCTGAGGGCGCCATTCCCATACATTCCTCCCTGCAGGAATTGAAAACAATATCCTTATAGATATTTATAGGATATCGATATATATATATCTATATCAGATTGGTTGATATTAATATAATGACCCATTTTCACTCTAGATATTTATAATTAAGTAGAATTAAATTGCCTGACCCGGATGGTGCTCTTTGCGATGATATTGAATGACTTCATCTTCTTAAAATCTTCCATGACCCAGATCTGATGCATGTAAACTAGCAGGTAATGGCTGGTGGCCTCTTTCTTGCTGCATCCTCCTACCTCTACACAGTGTCCTGACACTCACAGTGGGTGGTATGGCCATGGCTGGCAGCCCAGAGCAGTGCCACAACCAGCCACTTAACTCCTCATTTACATGTCAAAGAGCCAGCAGTGCGGTTTCCAATGTGGCTAATTTGCAGTGATACAGTTATGGCCCTCACTCATTCTGTCCTCTTCTGAAGATAACAATGATGACTTGATCTGGAGAGTTGACTCATGCCAACCCTGTTGCCATGGTGAGTGTGTGTTTCACGACTGACAAGCCTGAATAGGGGGTTGAAATGAATCGAGGCTACTGTCTCAACTCCAAGGATGAAGCAATGCTAAAATTCCGGTCATTCCGTACAAGAAATGGACAGATTCTGAGAAATGCTTTGTGTGGCTTTGGTATTGTTTCTCTATTTGGCTTCAGTTTGTGGAAAAGCATGACAATTTGCCTAACGATTTCTTTGTATTAGCCCCACCCAGGTTACACATTAAAACACTATTTATAAAATTGGTATTTTTTTATATTAAAAAAAAAATTGGCTGATTGGCTGAGTCATGTTTGAAACTGTTGTGAAATCTTCACTGTAGACACACTGTGACCGCATGTCAATAATTGAATTCTCTATTAATGTTTTAATACAATAAAGCCGTTATACCATCCATGGATTATCCTAATCTTTGTCTATGTTTATTAGCAACCAACGCATAATGTTAACAGACTACATTGTGTAACAGAAGAATTGTTTATTGTGAGTATCATTACGCTTAATTATTTATTAAACACCGTATTTTATCATATCGTTTTTGTTGACGTCCTTCACGTCGTCCCTATGACACCCATGCCTGTGATAAGATCACTGTAATGCGAGCCCCCTTGTGGCTTATTGACTTTATTATAAAACTGATTTGGTAGAATTNTTGGTCAATTTTATACCAGTTAAGTCAAGAAATGGTTAACCTTTGTATCCTTTGTAAAACTTGAGTCATGTGATTTGGTGCGGATTTGGGAAACCATGTTGGATTTATTGCTAGAAAACAGCAAATAACACTCAAGTGGCAAAAAAATGACATTATTACCTTTCCATCAACGTCCATCTAAGATTAACCAGGCGCCCCAAGAATTAGCCACTATAAACACGTCTATTCTTTTGCCTAAGTCAAGGGCTTGTTGGTTAGTCTCATAGACCTAAGACAGAGTGACGCTAACTTCTTGACAGAAGTTGACTTGAACCTCCCCTCACCAGCTTTGACCCCAGACCACCCTGCTTCTCAAAAGTCAGTCTGGTAGCTGCTAGTTCCTGCTAGCTTCAGCTTGAGCAAGCTGCTTTCGCCTGCTGAAGGTCAGACATCTGACCCTTGAAGAGAGCCTGCTCCCTGTTCAGTATGCCAGATCAGGTTCTCATGGCCACACAACAAGCATGGCTCCTGTCTTCTATGAGTTATTAAGAGTCGCAGATACCTCTGAAAACATACGGCAGAGTTGAAGGAATCCTGGACAGCCTATAACTGAAATGTTGTCTTCTCTCATTTAATTGCAAAATTTGCTAAATTAAATTTGCATTAAGATTCCATGTGACATTTTTGCAACATTTTTACAGCATTTTATTTACATTAAACTTGCCACAAGATCAAAATGAGTCAAAACAAGTGAGTGTTTAACTGTGACCAACCCCCCTCCCTTCATGTCCCCTCAAAAGGAAGCCCTGTGTTTGGGGCCTAATTGGTTATGCCTCTTAACATTGCCACATTCCATGGGAATATACAGGGCTTGTAGTCTCAGGCCCTTGACCAAGCCTTGTAGCTCAGCTGCCTCTGACAAATGCGTTCCACTTTGGCATGATACCCATCAAAAGCATGATTGTGTATAGATGAGAGCGAGCATTGATGGGCGGAGAGCGCTTTGCCCCAGGGCTCACACAAGCATGCTCACCCCCCCAAACAAATTCCAGGAAATGCTCAAACATCCCTGCCTGTAGTATGTCCTTGGCACTACAACTATTGTGAGATCTTCCTTATAGTGAGATAGTTCATCCTCTTCCTCCTTTTCCACTTACTATTTGAAAAGAGAAGGGGTCAGCCATGTTGATTTATCGCTTGGTGACTGAAGTAGCTGTCTCTAATTTATAGCTGCGGACTCCCCAGATTCCCAAACACAAGCGATGTCTCTGTGCTCGATGGGGGTAGCCTATTTATACCCTTGTCTGCGGGTGTCTGGAGACTAGTGAAAGCAGTCAGGGGAGGAATGCCAACAGGCTATACATGGGCCACATGGCAGTCAGTAACCCGTTGTTTGTTTTGGTCTGATCACATTTCTCTGCAGTGTTACATCTTACGTCTACACAGCTAATCTAACATTCAAAACTGTGTTGTTGGCTAGGGAATAAAAAGAGACCCGAAAGACTCCTGTGAACACCCCACGCAATAGAAGGACACCTTTCTGATGTGGCTTTCCATCATTAGGATTAGGATTAACCAGTATATGCATACGTGTAGTATTCACGTTGTGTATATTCTAAGTATTCACTCTCTGCCTGCAGGAGTCTCCTCTCGTCCTGCTGTCTCCCTGGTCTGAATCCATGAACCAACTCATGAAGAGATTGGACCAGCTCAATCTGGACATTGAGGAAGCCCTGAGCGCTAGCTCCTCCCCCTCAGACACGCCCGGCACCACCCGGAGACTGCCAATCAATGATAAAGCTTCTCACCAGGTCAGCAACAGACTTTCTGTAACTTTTTGTTTTCATGTATGACCACTTCACAGAGATCTATATTATTTTGGAAAGATTCACAGAAATGTATTTGCGTCAAGGGGCTTATGGGAAAAGCCTAGCTCGCTTCTTCTCGCAGAGGAGGACAGCCAACGTACACACCTCCAAAAACTGCATTTTGCGATGCCCAGTTTAGACCCAAACCAAAAAAGCAGCTCAATTCATATTCATATGCAGAAGATGTGTAACATTATAAGCACAAAACCATTACAAAAACAATGAAGTGAATGACTAATTCTTGGGAAGAGTTATTGAAAACCTTAATACAACATAATACAAGATAAACCTTGGGAGACTGTTACATGAGATAAAAATTGTAATATTGCCACAAATGATAAAGGTTCTGCTTTATGCTGAATAGAATCTAATCATTCAAATTACAGGGTTATATTAATGCTCTAGTTCTAATATGTTATCATTTTTATAGTAACAGCTCATTCACAAACACTTGTATGACAGAGTGCTACATTGTCTAATAATAAACCTATTAAAGAGAAAACATCTATTGAAGGAGTCTCCAGTGTCAGGACTTCACAACAGTCAGTTCTTCACCACAGGAAAGACTTCAAGACAGAGGAAAATAGGAAATAGGAAAATAATCCACTTTGGGGTGCAAGTGACTCCACAACTTCGGATCGCATCCCAACACCCTGTTACTGATTATTTTCATTTCATTTTCATTTTCATTTCATAAAACACGTGTTCTTGCTACATACTGTGTGTGATACTTTTTCAAAACACACCAGTGTGTATACAGAATCCATTTCCTTTTCCGTTTTTTCTCTCAGACTGTACGCTATATCGAATAATGTCAGTCCTTGCGTTCTGGTTATAAGGGTACTCTACTGATTGGGTAATTGCTTCAGTGTACGTTTCAGTCATAATCAATCCATATTTGGTCTGAGAGCATTTGTATGACTTCACATATAAACTGGTGGATCCATCACTGTCTGAAAAGCACAGTGAAATCAATGACACCTCACCGTTATTAAATCCTCCGTCAACCGTAAAACTATGTGAATGCCGTCCCGTGAAAGAGCCGCCGTGAAGTATTGATGCAGTGCTCCGGCTCTTCAGTATTCTCGCCAAACGTCGCTCACAAAGCCAGTTTCTAACAAGTCACGCTTGCTCGAACTCTAATCGATTACTGGAGTGGTATGAAGTAGAAGTCTAGGTGGATTATGCAGCCTTTCCTCAAACAGGTGGCCCATAAAAGTTATGCACATAAATCAACAGCACAGTTACCGACAGGCATTTTCTACACTTTCGTTTTCAGTATCAGCCCGTAGAAATATTTCAAATGCCTAGACGTGTTATTGATATTCATCCCATGAGACTGTGTCTGGAAGGGACAAGACTTTTGATACCAAAGTGCGACGGATTTCTCAATTGTGCCATTGCATGCAGACATGGTGTCCTTCTTTTTTTTTTTTTTTTGGCAATGCCCTCAGATGACATGCTACAGTCTGGTAAAGACTGCACAGGACTGCAGGGACTGAGACAGAGGTCCATTGTGTTGTGTTGTCCAGCCTCACCACTGGGAACTTTCAAATCTACTTCTAAAAAAACCCGCATTGAAGCTTGTGACACGTCCAGCCCATAAACCAGACTTCAGAAGGAAACAAAAGTGGCTTTTGGTTCCTCATGAGCGTCCGACAAAGCGCCTGTTCTTCAACCAGAGCTCTGTTGGTGTGTTTGTGTCATTCTGTCCACTTGAGATGCTTCGAGCCGTACACATCTCAGAGCCACTCTGACTGGCAGTACTAGTTCCCAGCAATCTCAGGTCTATTCTGAGAAAGGTCATAATTGCCAACTTTTTTTTTTTTTTTATCTATTATCTATTTTTTCCTCTCAATCAAATCTTTAACTTTTTTGGCTCTGGGTCTGGCTTGGATTCTTTCCCTCGTCACTGACCTCTGTTCTGATTTCCTCTTTCCCATTTCGAGTCCTCTCCAGAGTCCATCCTGTCCAAACCGTCTCTGTGTGTGGTGACTGTGGTTCTGCTGTCATTACAGAGTGCAACAGCGTGGGGAACAGAGGGAAACCAAACCCTGAACAATAACAGGATTGCTAGAGGACCAAGTTGGAAGGAATGCCATGGCCAGGATATCTTCTTACCTAACTCTTCCTCTGTGACCAGGGCACGTCCCAGAAAGACAGAGGTAAGCGGATGATCTCGCTTTATTTCGCGAGATTTCACTCTCTTTTTGACCTTTGTAACAATGCGTAGTCTGAGCAATGTTCTGGTCCTGTCTGGTAAAATAATAATGTCAGGAAATCACATTAAAGTGTTGATGCATTAAAGTGTCATCATGTGGCGAATTAAATCTTGGAAATATTTATTTAGTAACCTAACCACAATGTAGCAGTACAGGAGCATTATAAATGCTTGAATATTGTTAAAATCTGCCCGAAAAAAATCATTAGACAGTTAATGTAAATACAAGCGTGTTGATTTGAAGTCATGAAAAATGACCAGTATCTGTTTTGGAGGAAATATATATATATATAAATCAATCTATGGCATTTTTGATTCTCAGATTCGGTGTTAGCGTACAGTAGTTATTAGCTGGCTGAGCTAGCATCTGTTTTATTTCAGACTAAGACATATTCAGGATGTTCCCACTGACCATGTGATGAGAGTCTTAGAGTCTCTGGAAACTCTGGTAACAGTTTGTATGATGCCCATGTTTATAACTCATTATAACGGCATATAACTTTACTAATTCTTTTGTAAGTTGGCAATGAGTTTAACTTAAATAATCATAAGCATTTTTATAAACTCTAATACATTATAAAGCTTGATAATATGCTCGAAATAGTTTCTTGACGACTTGTAATCATGTAATCCAAGGGTTACTATTCACCAAATACTATTTGTGTAATATTTATTAATATTTATTAACATATATAAAAACATTATAAACAGATGAATTACAAAAAACATAGACATATTACTATATCTTTGAAAACCTATCAAAGAAATTAATACAGATTCTTAATTTTTAATTATTAATAAAAATAAATAAATGATAGATAATTGAATAAATATTTCCATGTTACATTACAAAAATAAATTTTATAAATAGTGTCTTACAACCTACAACAATCTGGAATAAGGAGCTATTTTACACATGCGCTCGATCTCCTCAGCATTGAGATTTTAAATGTTTATAATGTGTTTATACTCGTTAAACAATATTACAGTTGCTTTCCAATTATTCACGGCTCATAATTAGTCATGACGGTTGTTCAATTCAGCACATGGCAGTATAACGAATAGTGACACTTGAGTTAGAACAAGATTGTAAGTTGTTGAGACGTTATTTATAGCACATTATGGGAGCTTTATGAGGCATACTTAGCATTTATTAAAATGCTAACTAGAAATCATGACCTACTCACAGACAGTTATACGCACGACGGTAAACAGACTTATTTGCGAGGGATGTGCAAGGCCACCAGTGTTTGGATTTTTGAGCAGTTCATGTTGTTTATAGCCAAATTTCGCATCCGTGACCTTTGGCCATTCGTCTCCTCATGCTGCCGAAGTCAGATGATAAACGAAGGTCTGTTTTCAGAGCTGGAACACAAAGTCGATTATTTTTACTCAGTGAAAGGAAATGCGCTTGTGAAATTTTGGAGAGAGAGAGAGAGAGAGAGCATATAAGTGGATTAATGGCTACTACTGGTCCTTAGCAGCACCATTTTATATTCAATGTCATTTACAGACGCACCACAGCTTATAAATTTCAGTCGGAGGATTCGTAGTGGCTGTATGTTACCTGCTTAAAGAGGAAGGAAAGAATGAAGCGCTGGTGAAACACTTAGCCCGTGTCATACAAAGCCAAGTCTGTACGCATGTGAACGGATCAAGAATCTACATTAGAGAGTATTTAAGGCTTTGCCAGATCTGGTATTTGCAAGAGCATAGACGATTGCATTTCATGCACGATATAAATTTACTCTGCCTGATTATTGATGTCTATTAAAGTAAAACTCCCCTCTGAAACACATGAAATATGTTTATATTGGAAAGTTTGTCATGTATACTGAATGTAGTGATTCCTTTGCTAATTTGTTGGTTGGTATTGCTGTATTTTCATTATTCCTGTGAGAAGTTAACACTTAAGTGCCATGCTGATGTCACTGGGAGACGGGGGACGGGGAAGACATCAGGTAGAGAAGGAGAATCCCACAGCTAAATCCCAACGGCTAAATCCCACGGACACCACTATCATCAGGGAGTCGAAAGGCATTATAGGAAATACAGGAAATCGGTTAACTAGGAAATTGATTACTAAAGATCGCATGCTAATTATAAAGATTAATATGCAAAACTCAGGATCAAGAACTTTAGCTAGGTTTTGAATATTAAGTTAACTCTAATTTGGACACCCATTAAAGTAGTCCATAATGTAGAATAATACATTGTTTATGAGCAAAATTAATCCAAACACCAGTCTACTGTACATAACCAGCATCAACTACATAGTGAAGTCAAACATTAAACTAACAAACATTCCTTAATAAACTTCAAGATTAATAACCGTATAATAAGCTTTGACTTGTTATGAAAAGGGTTATTTATGTAAAAAATCACATTTTGAGTTCACTATTTAAATTTCAGTATAATAATAATAAAAGACGGGAATTACAGTGAAATACAGTCTATCTGTCTGTTTATAATCTGTGGGAATCTTATGCACCACAGAGTCATGCACATTTTGTTTCCGGCCACCAGAGAAATCCAGTCCTTGTTACATTGTGTTTCTCCTGGTGTTGTTTCCCGACGGGTAAAGGTTAGGCCATTAGCAAAGCTACAGAGTTTACAGCTGCTTCACTTATAACTCCTTTTGTCACTTCATTTCAGTGCAAAGGCTTCAAAAGCTCTCTCCCCCATGTTGTTTCCCAAACACTATCAGATGAGCAACGCTGAGTCTCAATGAGTACGATATCTGTGGGAATCCGGTTCTTTTCCGTTCGGCTGGAGAGCAAGGCCAGATGTGTTTGTTTAATCTTGGAATAGCTGAGCAGTATGGCACTGCTAGGTAGGCTTTTTATTTGTTGCATGGGAACACGGCTAAAGATTTCTGGAAAGGTCTGAGGAGGCACACTAGTGGGAGAATATATATGTGTGTGTGTGTGTGTGTGTGTGTGTGTGTGTGTGTGTGTGTGTGTGTGTGTGTGCAAGCATTTGTATTTGTGTGTGGCAGTTGAAGAAGGTAATTGGCTTGGAGGGAGTAATAGAATGATTTGGCTTTGGGCCCTCTGACAAAATGAAGTCTGGTTCTCAGAGAAGCTTAGCAGGTCACAGAGCTCCAGAGCCGTTCCGAGGCTGTGGAGTGAATGAATAGGGTCCACCACTCACAAATGAGAAATCTGAAACTCTTAAGGCAGAGCAGTGATTTTTTACCAATTGTTGGTTCAACTGGATTTACTTTACACAGCCAAGTCTCACACAAAGCGGAGTGCCTGCCATCCAACGCTGTCTAATGTCACTGACTAACGCTTGTAGTATTTGTGGTAGTAGTTGGCTCTTTTCAGTGCCTGTCAGGTGTTAGTGTTGGAGGCGAGAATGACAAGAAGTTCTCTGAATGTATAGGCGCAGTGAAAACATTTTTTTTTTACATCAATTTTCTACTTATTGTCTACTCATTTACACCAACTCATTTACATCAACATCTGCTATAGCTCATTTACACCAACATCTGCTATAGCTAGCTATATATTTTTAATAATAAAATAGTCCAGCAGATGATTTTAACAGACTCACCTCAGCATAAAAACAGTAGTTAGGCTAGTTTGATTGGATACATCCCTGACTGGATACTATTACACTAAATACTATAGCAAAATAGTACACTGCTGTAGGTAGTTATACTAATTGTTACAGCAAAAGGATAAAGCATATTTTGTACATTTTAACCCACCTACAGTAGCGAGTACTCTGCGAGTGCTTATTTGGAGTTTGTTAACAACTTCCTGGAAATTACAAAATAATATACTGTAGTGTATATTTCACTCTCCCTATAATTTTGATGTTTTGTGTCACATCACTTCATCTATAGGCATTGATACTGTCTTAACTGGGAGCCTGTTATTAAGAAAACAGTAAAGACATTACAGTAAAGAGCCCGACTTCTCCATCTAACGATAAAATGGCTATTACAACCCAATAACAATTACTGATCTTAATTAATAATTGATCTCAATTTATATTTGCATATGAGACAATAGCATGATGTTTTCTGTTAATAAATTGATCCAACAAAAAATGTGTGATGCAAACATTTGGGTAAAAGTTGCTAGAAACTGTGTTTGTTCACTGCCTAAAGAATGGTGTTCATCCCTCCAGTACAGTTCATTTGTAGAATCAACGTCAAAG
>JAKKZN010000014.1:18940216-18959865 GCA_033441825.1 Pangasius elongatus | reverse complement strand
ATGAACTAGCACTTGCACTAATGATCAGTTTATCATTATCATGCTGCTTTGTTCAAGGTGAAACAGATTTGTTCAGGTTTTATAACAACTCTAGCCATGGCTATGGGCGTATAGGATGCTACTATCAGGGTTGTAGCATTCATGATTCTTCTGTGTACTTGCTTTGGGTTGATTTTTTTTTTCCTCTGCATTCTGGGAGTTTTGGATGTTTTGCATATATTAAATTAGTTACATCAGCATATGGATTCACTTTCCCAGCCCTGGTCCTGGAGTACCCCCTGTCCATTTTAGCGCATTCCCTGCTCTCAAGACAACTGATTTGGCTAATTAATAGCACTTCCTCAGATGACGTGAGTGTGTTAGAGTGGGGAAAACACTATAACGTGCAGGACCGGGGGTACTCCGGGACTAGGGCTGGAAAATTATGGATTGGTGTATCAGTGTGCGATAACATTGGCATTCCACGTTTGCTCCTAAACTTGGGTTATTAAGTGTGTAGAGTTTGGCATGCTGTCCATATGTCCTGTTTCCTCCCACCTCCCAAAAACATGCCAGTAAGTGCCCTGCCTACAGAAAATTGCCCCTTGGTGTGAGTGTGAGTGTGTGTGTGCAGGTGCTCTGTGATGGACTGGTGTCAAATCCAGTGTGTGTTCCTGCCTTGTGTCCAGCGTTCCCAGGATAGGCTCTGCATCCACTGCAATCCTGATTAGGTCAAAGTGCTTACTGAAGATGAATGAATGGTAGATTAGTCGAAAAAAAGGTATTGAAATGATGGTAAATGGATATAAAATAAAAACTCAATGTATGTCAATGAATTGATTTAATTTACATATAACAATATATAAGATAATACTATAATTCCATCTAAGAACCTTAATGTTTAGGAAAACAGGAAATATATTTGTAATGCCTTTGGAACTGGACTGAATGCCTGTTGAGCTGATTTTGTCACGCAGACCTGGCAACCCTGGATACTACAGTGTCCCGGCATGGCTATAACACTTTGGGGGGTAGGTGTGCTCTATTCGCCCTTATTCCGCGTGTGTGTAGTAATAACCGGTAGCTCTCTTTGTTATGATAAAACTCACCTTGTCAGACCTCCCGTCTCACAAAAGCTGACATAACTGAGAAGCTGAGGCAGGGTGCCCCAAAACTGTCACCCAGAGGCCACAGATGCCGAAGCCTGAGACTGGATCGAGAGCCTCAAATACGACCCAAATGCTTCTCTCCTGTCTCTATATAAGGTTATTCCACCCTGACAAGGCGCATCCAAAACCATTCAGCGTGAGGAAACAAAAGAACGACTGTGGGAGACTGGAAAGCACCCTCTCTCGGGTCGGAACGCTCTGTACCAATATATTAGCATTAGCAAAGGAAGCAGTCCCACATGCCTGACCACATTAAAGCAAATGTTCCTCAGGAAAATTTTTATTGCCACCAGGTTTATTTTATTATTTTTTTTTAAGTAAATCAAACTCCACTCACATTTCCTTAGTGCATTTGTAAACTGAAGTTCTGGCTTTTGTCACATACATGAACGTTTCCTAGAAAAAGATTTAATCGCTCATTGTAGAAGGTGCGATGGTGAAATTTAACAGATCATCACGTGCAGCGAATGATTTGTGTTTGTATTTTTCAGCAGCGCTGCACTCCTGCGCCGCATCAGTCGAAATAGCATGTTGTGCTATTTCATTTGGAGATCTATACTATAGAGCTCAAGCTAATTTTGCTAATGCGCTTTTTGTTGAATGGATGATGCCTGGGGGAGCGCTTAAAAGCACAAATTAATCATCTGTAACACTCCCTCTACTGTGCGTTCATCTGCATTTCCTTCTCAACCTACACTCTCCCCCACACGAACATCAGTCTTTCTCTTTCCCTACAGACACTACGCTTAGGACGTTACAGAAACATCCTGATTCTGAAGTTTATCTTTCTTGTTTAGTAGCCATAACAATTTCAGTCAGGATCTCTAAGTTCATTATATAATTTCAGCTCAAATTCTCTTAAGTGCCAAACTTTAGCATAACTGCACTTGATTCTAATTTCTACTTTAACTTTCTATTTCTATTATTAGCCAACTGTGATAAATAACTATGAGAGGTAGTGTAATCTTAGCTTGCTTACTAGCGTATGCTAGCATAACGGCATTACATTTGAATCGCAAAACTGTGAATATACAGCATGAAGGTGCTTATTGATTGAAATGCTTGTAAAGGTGGACTGAAAAGTAGAGTATATATATATATAATCATCAATTAGATGATCAAGTCCTCTAGTCTTATTCTGGAAAAAAAATAATAACCTGAATATATGGATTTTATATGTGGATAATAAAAGATCAAAATTCATTTTAATAATTTAATAAAATAAATATAATAGGCCACGGTTTTAGGACATGATTACAGCCAAAAAACAACAACAACCTAAACAAAAAACAATCGAAATAATGTTTGTAATGTGTGGACCACCATGATCTACCAGAACAGCTTCAATTGCGTTGATGCTTGGCATCGATTCTACAAGTCTCTGGACTACACCTCAGGTGGTGTATTGATTATGGTGCTGGTGGAGAACATCTTTAATCCAAAATCTTCAATAAGCGTTCAGAGAACACTTGACTGTGACTGTGAAGGACATAGCATATGATTTATATCATTTTTATTTTCATCAAACCATGCAGTGAGCCCTGGTCGACGGGGGCGGAGTCATGCTGGAAGAGAGCACGCCCATCAGGAGAGAAATGTTTCATCATAAGATAAAGGTGATCAGGCAGAAGAACTTAGGATTGGTTTAGAGTGACGCTTCACTCTAATGGACAAGTGGCGCTGAACCATGGTAGCAAAAAACAATTTTTAATCAATTTAATTTTTCACCTGGCGAGAATGTTGAATAATTTGGGTTTTGGGACTGTTGGTTGTTCTTGTTGAGGCATTTCTAGACATTTTGAACAAACTGTTGGATTTGAGTTCTAAACATTCAAGAAAGATTAAAGTATAAATCTCTAGTTAAGAAATTGTTAGATTTTAGGACTAACAATTATTAAGACTTAAAATATACAACTCCAGGACCCTAAATCAGCCATTTCTAGTTCTCTGGTCCACTGGCTGATTTGTAAGCTTCCTTGAGTTGCAGAGTGGGTCTGGGCAAGCCTTTTCTCCCTATGTGTCCTCCCCTCGGGCCGTCTGCTCTCTCAGGGTCTCTTTCCCATCCGGAGTGGCTGACTACCAGTGGCCAGAGGGGCGACCCCAGACAGCTGAGGCTGATCAGCACACAGGCCTGTCTGGCAGAATTGTAGCTAAATAACCCTGAACACACAGGAGATGGAAATTACAAGAAATTTTTGCTGTGTGCTTTGCATATTGGATTTAAATGTACATACAGTAGTTAAGTAAACATGTAAAACTGTGGCACTTACATGTAACACTTTATGCATATTTCATTTTATTTTGCAAGTTCATCACATCTAAAAGTTCACAGTACTAAATACTAAAGACATAACACAATAGCTGTAAATAGCAACCAAATGTCTATAGTAAATACACTGAAATGACTGGATGAGTAAGGAATGAAACACTTGGGGATGCGATGTTGTAGGAAAATAATCGACTTCCTCTTTTACCACACCATGTCAGACTTTTTGTCTGTTGTGCTTGCAATTATGTTCTAAATATCTTTTGTCTTGAAGTTAATAAGACATAAACAGCTTGTTACAGAGAAACTACAAAGTCACTGATACAGCTGACTCATACAATGCACTGACACTGGAGACTCTAAAAATATAAAACTTCTAAAAATGCTAAACAAATGCTCTCTCTTTTTATCTAATAAAAACTAGGCAGTTGTTGTACTACCAAAATGTTCCTTTTAAAGTCTTAAAAGAAAAAAAAAGTCATTTTTTGTTAAGCCAGCAATTTGCTCTATATTGAGCACAAAAATAAATATAAATATTCAGCACTGGTGAGCCTTTATTGCATCTCTTCCTTTGTACACAGAGTACTGAGCCATCCTGCCATCTCTATTCGTCATATTTCAAAAAGCAAATAAAAGGGTTCATCTAAAGTTCAGATGGCAGATGAAGCTCTAATATCCAGCCCATGTTTATAGCAGCATCACCACCATTTAGTAAAGATGTCTATAGTTAGATTACAGATCAAGCGTATCATGTAATTTCTTTCAGACTTTTAACTTTGAATCTTCAATGCTTAGCCTCCAAACAAAATACAATATGTGCCATGTTTTCCTCCGGCCGCTCAGGCAACCTCCATTCCATTATGTGATCATTTGCAGGCTCTGTCCCATGCAGCATTGCCCAGATCGGTGACATCATGTGTTTAAACTTATAAGCGGGTGGTCATGTGGCAAAGGCTTTAAAGAGAGCCGCTGGCATTTGCGACTGCATGAAAAATTCCACATGTGGAGAGATCCAGGATGACTTGTGGTTTCCTGTGGGCCTCCACTGGTGCCACCGGATCTTTGGAAATCTAAAATTCCAGCGAGGTTATAGACTTACAGTTGTAGTAATTAGGCAAAGACAAAACAGGCAAAGGTCAAAACCAGGAAGTAGAATGAAAACAGGGCTATAAAAATGCACAATAAGACTGTGGCAAAACGAAAAAGATGAAATTATATAAAGACAAACTAATCAAGACCTTAACACAAAACAGGTGAACACAATTAGGTAACAAACTGACGACATGATAGGGCTGGAAACAGGATTAGAGCAAAGGACAAAAACATAAGCACATGATGTTTACTGCCAAAGGAAAAGTCAACATGAATGGGGGAATTTGTCACAGCTTCCATTTATAGTTTGGTAAACATTTCAGTTGACACATTTGTCAGGATAATTCCCATAAAACAAGACTTATATTATCCTTTGGACTACCCCATATGGAAATGTGTGTCTCCATATACAGAACGACGTATACTGCTTTATCAGGGTAGTCCATAATCAGAAAATGAGGCTAGGACTTTACTCTAAAAAGCAGCATAAGACTTTGTGACAAGACATAGAAACACCAAGTATATAAAGTGTATAAGTAGAAAAACTAATCAGGGAGTAACACAGAACAGGCCAACACAGTCAAGTAACAAACCAAATGACAGGACAGAGGTGGAGACTGGACTATAGCAAAAACCAAAACATAAGCAAATGGGAACTGCAGCACAAAGAGTAATCCAAGATATTTTCAAATACAACATATATTTTACAAAATTTAAACAGGGGACATGTTTAGATTTGTAACCAAGATCTGCATTCTACAACAGTGTCTAAGTTCAACAGTTCAATCATTAATATTCATTAAAAATATTTAAATTAAATAAATGTATTAATTAAAAATACATGGAAGCCCTTCTGATAAAGTAACACTCTTCTGTAAGGAATTCTTGAAACCGCATTAATTTGCATAAATTGTCTAGAATAGCATGTAGTTCTGGCTGTAACATAAATGACAGGTTTATATTAATGCGCTAGTTCTATGTTATGTTATATGTTATCATTTCCATAGTAACAGGGACTGGTATGGCGGATAATCTCCATAACCAAAGGTGAATAATAAATGCTTTAAAAAAAAAAAACATGTTGCTTAACAAAGACCAAAGTGTAATCACTGATATGGTGAAGTTTTCCGTTCGGTCACATTTGTGTAATATTTATGGAACGAGTCTCCAGTGTCCGAGCTTTGTAACAGTCAGTAAGTTTCCAGACATGGGAAAGTCTTCAGGATATTTTTTGTATTTTCTGCAATTTTCTAATGTCTGGTTTCTAAGTCAGATGGCAAGCTATGCTTCTTTTTGTCTTGTTATCTTCACGAGAGAGAGAAAAAAGAGAGGATGGCGAGGGAACGACTGTTTATAGCTGCTATAACGTAAGTAATAACACGAACTAACGTGTTTCACGAGTGTTCCGCAACATTAAATGTAACGATAAACATTTAAAATGTGCTTTTAAAATGGTAATATTTGGCAGATCACTGGGGTATAAGTGGAATAACACACTTTGAGTCGTGCTTTTATACAAAAATAATCCAGCTCACAGTGGTAAGGTATCACACCACCGCAGTGTGGATTACACACAGTCTGAAGTGTGTTATTCCTTGTGTATCATCCACATGACGTACACACACACATATATGTATGTATGTATAACTACATCGGACAAGTTGAAGTTTAGGTTCAGAGGCCTGGGCTAACACTGCTGGTGGAAAGGAATTTTTTAAAAAGCCCTCCATAACTTGCTTAAGTCATGCTTGCCAGAGTGTGATTTCTCCTCAAGGATAAGTGGCTTAATGGGCTTGAATGGGCAATATGTTTGAATCGGGCTCTATTGTAAATGGCCTGTCACTTCTCCAGTCCCCACCAATTACATGCAACACTCTGCAAATCTCAGGAGGTATTAGTGCCTCAGGACAATCAGGCTGGAATGTTCTCCGGGGCTCTCTCTTTGTGTTTTCCAAGTTAAGTGAAAGCAAAGAAGTGCGAGCAGCCCTGTCAAGTGGGCGAGCAGATCACAAGACTGCCAGCACCACCAGTGTGTACTCATATACATACACGTATGTGTGTGTGTGTGTGTGTGTGTGTGTGTGTGTGTGTGTGTGTGTGCCAAAAAACAGACTGCGTATTGAAACAGGACCCCATATTTAGGAATGAGCCCATGAGGACCTGCTCATATTTCATGGCACAGTGTGTGAATATTTGGGTATGTATATGAATCATCCCCACACTGCACATGATTACTGTTTCCTCTGTTCTGTGTT
The DNA here is from genome assembly GCA_033441825.1 of Pangasius elongatus. NCBI lineage: Eukaryota > Metazoa > Chordata > Actinopteri > Siluriformes > Pangasiidae > Pangasius > Pangasius elongatus. The sequence continues at coordinate 18,953,104 of JAKKZN010000014.1, read as the reverse complement.
GGGAAGCTTTGTGTGTGACTCGAAGTTTCTTTTACTGAGTTCCAGGAGACTTTTCATGCAATACTGTGCTGAAAATTGCTACTATACACTCCATTTTATAGATGGCTATTTTCCAAACCAGCTATTGGGCTTGTCTGATGGCATGGTGCAGGTGTGTTAGGAGACCAGAGAAAGCAAAAAATGTGAAGAATGTGGGCTCTTTTTAAAAGAGCATTTTAAAAATTCACCAAATGCTTCTATAGGAGCATTTCAAGGAAACTGCACTCATGGTATTATAATCACGAAGATTAGTTTATCCCTCAGCAGCAGGTGAAGTCCAGTCTAGTCAACTTGTATTATCATCAGACATCTCTAAATCCTAGCTGATCCCAAACCTTAACATACTTTATAGGAATACACCAGAATTTGTTTTTAACCTAATCTGAATTTACTGAATCTATAGTTTATGTGTGATTACCATGGACAAGAATTTTGTCATTTTTTCTTTACTTTGTTTCCTCCAAAGGCAGTTGATGAATTCTGGCAGTAAAATCATCATTTAAAAATCAGAATATCCTACAGTATAATCCTAATTTAAAACTATAAACATTACACTTCATAACACATATGAAGTTCTTATGGAGGTTTTAGGTAAACTTTCCAACACTGTAGCAATACAATAAAATTTATAGTTCCAGGTTACTACTTATGTTTTCTCATTCTTCATTCTGAAAAAGTAATTCCTTCTCTGGAAAGGAATAAGAAACCGGTATCAGGTACTGATCCAACACCATGCTCCTAAAAAAAAATACTCTCATACCAACATCCGATATTGTGTGACGTAAGCTTAGTGAGTGTTGTCAAGCTAATAAACAGATCTGAAGTGATCTGAACATATTTCACAATTGTTGATGCCAATCAGAGCAAAACAGACTACAAACAGTTCTCTGAAAATATCAAAAGGAGGAAGGCATTTTCTTACAATTCAAGCAATGTGATAAAACATCTTTATCGCTTTTAACCAGTATCTTTACTAGATGCGGGGGCAGTGGCATGTGCAGCAGTATCAATTAAATATGAGTACAAGATACCATGGATTTGTGAAACACAAAGGTGTTTGTGAGCATAGAGCAGTGAAGCGAGCGAGCAGAGAAACTCACACATGTGGGAGCACTTCACTTCTGCGAGCACTGAGACACACACACGCTTCCTTTTCCCTTGCTCACCAGAATCTCCTCTTTGTTTACGATTAAAGCTGCAATTCACGGCACATTGAGAGCATTTGCAGTGACCACGCTCTCTGATATTGCTCTGAATGCTTAGGTCAGCTTTTAAAGATACTTCAGGACTGGTAAGTCCATCAGTTCCGTGCTGATTATTTCCCACGTTGACGGTACGCAGCAGTTGGGGTGCAGTTTGATCTTGCAGCTGGAGCCACCTGGCTCATTTTTGAAGCTTGCTTTAGTGCTTATAAATAAATGAGTGCTGTGCCCCGGAGCGGTCCAGCACCACTGTGTCTTTCTTGTGGTTAAGTGCTGATTAAACAATTTAGCATGGCAATCAAAGAGGCGAAGGAAGAGGGGCAGAAGGTGCAAGGCTTTATTGGCCTTTCTGGCTGCATGACAGCTCGTCTGATCCTGCTCACCTTCTGTTTCATTTTATTATAACAGCACGATTAATGCGGCGCATTCTGTGTAGCTGAGAATAGAGAGTGAGAAAGAGGAATGGCAGTCAGCCTCGGGTCGGGGTGAGCGCCGGACTTGGCAAGCGAAGGTGTTTTCTTTTTTGCTCAAGCTAATTTGGGAGGAAGGTGACACTAGACTGAACTAGACCCAAACTAGCTGGGTGAAATGAGATGAAAGGAAAAAGTGAACATTTGGGAATTGGTTCAGTCAGGAAAAGTTTACAGACACTGCTGTGGCTTCAATACTTCATTTGAAACTGTAGCTTTTTAGTGCTATAACACGTGCTGGTATGATGATTATTTTTCCCTTTGAAACTGCTTTAGCCGTTAGTCCCCTTAAGTCATTTTTAACATAAAGTTAAAGAGTCAGAGATAAACATGAATAAGGCAAATCATTACAGCAAATGTTTCTTTCAGCTTATATTTATCCAGCACATTGCTTAGGGTCGGTGTTCATAACGTACCTACCTAACTCATTCATGACAACTGATATAAACCTACGTAAACATTTATAAAAGCTCATTCCAGCTAGCATCACCATTTGCATAGACTGCTTTTGCCAATGATGTTATGAGACGACACCTGAGTTATTTGAGCTACGTTTTTTTGCTGATTCAACGTCGCATTAGAACAGTGTTCGGGCTGACATTTTATAATGTCATGACAACTTTGTGGCTCGGTGCACTTCTGGTATGTCACACCAGGAATACTCTGAGCCTCTGATAACTCATACTGCAGTCATGTATATACAGCATAACTCATTTAAAGGTAAGATTCATTATAACTCATTTAAAGGTAAGATTCATTATAACTCATTTAAAGGTACTGTGTTTAATGCTGATGCCGTGCGCAGCCATGTTGATTTGATGTCACTTTGAGGAGCTAGAAGTTGAGGAGACCATCCAGAGTTCCCAAGTAGGAATTCCAAGTTTAAAGGTTGTTTTCTTTGGGTTTTTCCTGGTCAGAGGTCAGGAATTACAAATTACGGCTTCTAGTCAAACGCAGCATCAGTATCAGACATGAGCAAATACATCCTGTTGTCATAGTGTTGTCATGAGTATTTCTAAAAATGTTTCTCATACCCAAGGTCCCTAAATAAGGAGGTGTGCTGTTATAGGAAAATAATCAACAGTGGGATGGTGTGATGTAGTCCAATTTGGCAATGATTACAATTTTTAATTTATTAATGAATGACATGTCTGCTTTTTAACCATTTAATGTTAGGGAGCATCTGTGAGACAAGTTAGTTCCTGTTATCACTTACGCTATAGCAGCTATAAACCCTCACCATCTCTTTTGTTCCTTGAATTTAATAGAAAAAAAAAAAACTGCACAGCTTGGTATGTTACCAAGTAATCGAAAAACCAATTAACTTACTGAGTGTTACAAAACTTTGGAACTGGTGACTCCTTCCATTTTCAGTAAACATCTCCTTATATAAAACTTCACTATCTCAATAATTATATGTATATTTCTTTTTTGTTATATAACACATTTTGTTTTTTTTTGTTTTTTTTAGCCTTAGATTATAAAGATCATCTGCCGTACAAGTCCCTGTGAACGATTTGTTACTATAGAAAAAAATCTCGCATTAGAATGAACTCATTAATATAAAAGTGTGATTTGTATTACAGCTGGCATGATTTTAAGAGCTGCTATTATACCAAATGAATCATCTGACCAGATTTGAGAAGTCAACAGAGCTGTGCTAAAATGATTTATACACGTTGTGATTTCGAGGCTTCATGCCAGCTGTGCTTTGTGTAAGCTGCACACTTTATGTTAGAAATGACACACAGTAAATATTCACAGTGTGATCCATGCTACAGAAAAGCGCGAATCCAAGTTAGGAAAGAGGAACTGTGATGAAGTCTTCCAGCATCTCTCTATCAGCAGCTGTCAGCGGGGAACCGTTGCTTGACCTCCGCTTTACCAAGATTAAACTCAATGCCAGCCCTCTTTTCTTTTTCTCCCTTTGTATCCCGGGAGCTTGTGTGAAAACTGGACATGGTGAACGCTGTTGCTCTGGGGTGGTATTTACTTCGAGAAATTGTCATGAAGGTGTTGTGAAGCTTACACTATGCTACACTTAGTGTGGACATTTATTTATCAAATCCTATCTGAGTGTGTGAATTGTGGAGAAGTGTGCTGGCATACGTGCGTGTGTGCTTGAGAACCTTGAGAACCTCCACCCCCCCTTCTAATACAAGCCAGGTGGTGTGTGGAGACTGTAAATGTTTTCCCATGGATTTCTGTGGTTGGCCGAGCCTTAATAGATTCTGACTTGACGGCATTACATGCTTTGTCATACAGCGAAACAATAGCAGTCAAACCCCGCCCCCACCCCCCACCCCCACCCCACGTCTCCTCCTTCAGCCTCTCCTCATAAACTGCTGTGCTTTTTGTGTGTTGGTTTACACGAGCTCTCTGTGGAGATGGATGATGCACGTTTCAGGCAAACCACAATCAACTTGCAATAATGTCATATTATTTTATTCTCATATCCACGCATCCGGTCTCACACTCCTTCTTTCACTCTTTCACGTCATTCGCTTTATTTAGACGTCTACACAATCTTCATTCATTTAAACCGACACCTAAACAAAAAACCGGAGAACTGTAGCTTTAAGACGTTTCCCTTCCTTCCCATCCGATCCCCTCATCTAAACCCAGATATATACCACATGTGTGGTTTCTCCGGAAAACTGGAGGCACGGCTTGGGAATATTCGCTCAGGAAATTTATAGCGCATGCCTCAGACAGGCTTGAGTGGGACGGGGGGAGGTTCCACGCCTTGAATCCATTAAGACGGGAGAGTAATCCCCCCAGGATTCATGGGGCCTGTCATGGGACCTCCAGACCTCAAAAGTACGGCCAATCAGAGCTCAGAGAAATCAGGCCCTGAACATCTGGGCATTTTCCCAGTGAAGCTCATTGGTCAGTCCAGAGCTCTGGTCTCAAAGGCATGCAGGCAGCAAGTAAAAGTGATCAGATGGGATTTTATCTACTTTTTATTTTAGTAATCTCTCCTGGATGTACATCGGTCAATTTGAGCTGCTCATGATGAATTAGCTTTAAATGTTTTTGTAGATAAAATATGGCTGCCATTCCATCAGGGGTAAATTCTGCCACGGTGCATCCGGTGTTCCAGAGATAGACTCGGGATCATTCTGTAATCATTCACCACGGTGAATGAATGAATTTAAAAAAATGCCACAGCTTGACACAATTTTCTAAAATCCTCAGACCTCCTAAAAACCATAAAGCACCCAGCTAAAAATGGTATATCCAAAATAAATGAATCATAAAGTGTTAAATCTCGGACAGGTTCTATGTAGAACCCTACAGCATAGTGTTTCACTGTCTCTGTGTTCTGGGTAGAACCCTATTAAGAGGCTAATTATCCAAGGAACCCCTAAAAGAACGTTTGAAGTACCAAGAACCAAGATAGTTCACTAAATTAGAAACACCTGACAGGTTCTAGGTATAAAATAATGACCAATAATTTGGAGTTTGCACCACACACTTATCCAGTTAATACATGCTGGATATTCTGAAAAACAAGATGGTTCTTCAAGGGTTCTTTGGACGATTAGGGGTTTTTAGCTGATGGGAAACACTTTGTTGTGCGTGTGGGTTTTCTCTGGGTTCTCCAGTTTCTTCCAACCTCCTAAAAACTTGCTGGTAGGTGGATTAGCTGGTCTAAAGGTGGACTAGCTAGTCTTCAGATGTCCCTCTCCGGGAACCCTTGAATGTAGAACCCTATAAGAGTGTTTACTATCAGAATTTTTTTTAAGAGAATATGTGTTAACTGGGAAAATATGTGGTATAAGCTGCAATATTTTCTTATTAATACCTAGAACCATTTAAAATTGAGCTAAACGGTCTTGGTACTTGGTAATCTCTTAGCAAATGGCGTCTAAGGAAATCGTTGAAATGTTTTACAACTTTGTACCTAAAGTATACATATCCGTTGTCCATAAATCTACACAGAGCTCTTAATATGCACAGTAGTTTTAAAAGAAAAATACCAGAAATGTCATTTTCACATAGAGATCCGTGTCTTTTGTTGTACAGTCTATGAAAGTGGAGCGCGCGTCGGTTCAGATAGGAGTCAGCGACCTTGTGTTGCCAAGATCAGAGCGTTTTCCATTACCATTCCTTTAGGAAAGAAATAAGCCATGTCTCTATGTGTCCATGTACTGTATATAGACAGGTAGAAATTTCTAATTCAGTAACAAACACAGAAAACAGACTATTTGCGACTGGTTTAGAACTTTCTTCGCATCTACCAGTTCCTCGTAATCCCAGTTTGAATAAAACCAGCTTCTGACTTTATGTTACTCCTACAATAGCACTTGTAGGAGAAAAAAAACAGCTAGTCGCAACAAATGAGAATGTGGCCAGCAATTATCATATCTGAGTGCAAAAGTTTGCATACCCTTAGTACAAAAGGAAACGATTATTGCAAGGAATAAAAATGGTCCAATCATGTGTCATTACTGCAATAGGAGAACTTTAGGAGATGTTTCCAAATCTGCTGTAAGGGTTTGTTTGTTTATTCTGAACAACTTTTAGATTGTAAAATTAATTTCCTTTCTCCTTTACCCCAAATCAATTGGGATGCAGACTTTTGCATTCGGCTGAATATACTGCATATATTTCATGCCTGTATGCAATGAGGAAACATCTCACTTATCCTTCGTAAGCTTAAACACGTTAAATGAAGTGGCAGTGATGCTTGTTTGTGTCCATAATTAGGCTGAAAGAGAAAGAAATGCGGTGTGTGCTCAAAGAGTTTGTCACTGTTTGGAGAACAGATAAATGCGTGATTGGGTCGTGCCAAAACAAGCAACCCCAGTGAGATGGAGCGGAGAGCCATTCACATGCTGATGGCCACTTCCTGCCCTTACATCAACTATTGCTTCCTCTGTGTCTGTTCTAGAGGCTGTGGTCTAGCCATAATAATCTTCTCTAAGATAACTCCAGTCCATAGCTTATGTACTGTGGGGTGCAGAACATCAAGGACCAAAGAAGGATGATACCACTGACTTGTTGGATGTCGCCATGTTAATGGGGGGAAAAAACCCTGTAAACTTCTAAAAAATGAACAAAGGAGAGATGTGGCTTCTGTGATATCACGTGAATTGAGTCATTAAAAAAAGGAATGAATGCTAACACTGCTCCTAACTGTAACATTAACCTTCGTAACTTTTAATACAAATTGATTTTTTTATGAATTTGCAAGTGTGAAATCATGTGACTTTTTTTTCTATGGAAGTCCAAAACTTTATCTAGTTGCTTGTTAAAAAAAAAAAACATATTGGCAAATTGCTTAAGTGTTTTTTTTCCCTCTTATAACACATCAGTTTATGCTTCTTATACACAGCAATAGACCAACGCTTCAAATTTCTTATTTCTTGAAGAACGATGTCATAATTTTTATCTGTTTCTAGTTATATTTCGTGTTGTGGAACCTACAGCACGTGAAACAAGCTAGTTAGTTCCTGCTATCACTTATGTTATAGATGCTATAAACAGCTGTTCCTTGCATGTCTCTTTCTTTTCTCCATTTCTCTGAAACATCTTCAGCTTGTCGTGTTACTGAGAACCCGCCTGAAGACTTTCCTGTGGGGGTTACAAGCACTGAAACTGGAGACTCCTTCCGTAAATGTTAAATCAATGTCTCCTTACAGGAAACATCATGTCAGTGATGACACATATTACTTAACATGTTGATGTGGAAGATCCACCATATCAGCACTGTGTATGTTATTATAATGAATATTAATCAACACATTCTGACCAATCAGAATCGAGAGTTCAACAGCTCTGTGCTAAATCACTATTTAACCAAAGACTTTCTGTAAGGTGTGTAAGTCGTGTGGCGTTCACTAGCAGTTTGTGATCATCTAATGGAAATGTTCAAGTTGAAGGCCAGTCTAATGGACGTGCTAGGCAGGAGTCCAGCCGCTGACAGGACTGTGATGTGCAGCTCTGGGATCTCGTCAGGTTCCCTGATCGAGTGGGACAGGTTGTCTGGGTGTGCGAGAGCTGAGCTTTGCACTGCTCCGTGTCCTGCAGTCCGTCTGCACCGAGAAAGCAGAGCCCAAAATAGAAAGCTGGAAGTTCTCAGTGGGGAGGACTCTCTCTGTCAGGCTGACCTCAAATATTTCTGTGTTACCAACATGATCTGAAGTGAAATTCATCTGGGTTGTATTGAGAGACTGTTCTGTTCTGTGTGTTCTGCACTATCCCCACACTATCGTACTACTCTTAGCCAGTCGAAACTTTGCGATTGTATTATTCTATCTGGCTATTTTTTAAGCCTGATCCAACATGGTGTCAAGTCGTATAAAAAGGCTTCAAAGCTTGAAAATGTATGAGCTCTAACCCCTCGCTTAACATTAACCTTTGTAGCTTTTCATACTAACTGAGACGTGGAAATTATTAAAAATTTGCCGGTATGAAACCAGTACAATTTGAGAAGATTTTGTATTTAAAAAAANTAACAATTTTAGATTAGTTGGATGTTTACAGCTAACAATTTTAGATTAGTTGCATGTTTACAGCTAACAATTTTAGAGTAGTTGGATGTTTACAGCTAACAATTTTAGATTAATTGGATGTTTACAGCTAACAATTTTAGATTAATTGGATGTTTACAGCTAACAATTTTAGATTAGTTGCATGTTTACAGCTAACAATTTTAGATTAGTTGCATGTTTACAGCTAACAATTTTAGATTAGTTGGATGTTTACAGCTAACAATTTTAGATTAGTTGCATGTTTACAGCTAACAATTTTAGATTAGTTGGATGTTTACAGCTAACAATTTTAGATTAGTTGNTGGATGTTTACAGCTAACAATTTTAGAGTAGCAGAAATTTAACAGCTAACAATTTTAGATCAGCAGAAAGTTAACTTGTGTGTCTGAAACTTTTATTTCTTCTAATACCTGATATAATCTGAGACAGGGTTACTCCTTCCAACGCTCCAAAGCTTGACATTCTGTCTTTTCCTCTAAATAAATGGATGCACTGAGTAAACTTGTGTGTAACAATAACTTAATATAGCCCTGACTCTGTACATCCTATTGAAACCTACAGAGCTAAAGTAATCGAATTGACCTTTCTTTTTTCTAAGTGACCAGCCGGTGCTGTCTCCAAGCCAAACATTCCACTGCAAATCCCACACGAGGGGAAATGTTTAGCCCCAACCTTTGACCTTTGACACATATACACAGGCGAGGCAGATGCCATCCATGTTCTCCTGGGAGGTTTTTCCGTCAGATGACTCTATTACAGAATAAAGCAGAGACGAATGATTGCAGAATGATTGGCAGTGGGATCTGAGAAACAGAGAGAGAATAAGCTGCTAGTCATTTCTAATGATGATTACAGAGTGCATCGGGAAGTACGCCCGCCGTTTAGGGTATAGCACACCCTATATCACTCACGGTAAAATAATGCATATCCTTCCCCATCTGGCTTCTGTTTCCGCTCCAGGCTGCTTTTTTTTCTTCTTCTTTTTTTTTTTTTTAAAAATCCCAGCCTGCAATCTCCGTTTCAGCCCTTCAGATTAGAGGAGTGAAGCCTGTAATGCACTACAGTCGACCCTGTCTTATAAACTTATTCAGGATAAGACCCTTGTTAGGGAGAAGGCAGGTGTGGAGCTCCACGGGTTCAGTCATTATACCACCTGCCCATCTGTATTACCTGAGCTTCAGTGGCAAAGGCAGTTCTGTTTGAAATAAATCAGTGAGGGAGAAAACCAAACGTTTGCAGGAAAATGTCTTTCAGTGACTTACAAACTTAAAAAAATTAACACTTGAGGGATTGATTACACAGGGCCTATATCTCCGGGACTTCAGGGAAAAGAAATATATCACTTGTTCACTATATAATATATATATATGTGTGTGTGTGTGTGTGTGTGTGTGTGTGTGTGTGTGTGTGTTTGATAGCACTGTTGTGTATAAAATGATAAATTATTATTATTATTATTATTATTATTATACTGTAGATAATGATGTTTCTGTGTCAGTGCATGCTGCTTTAGTGTGTGTGTGTGTGTGTGTGTGTGTGCGTGTCAGAATGTCAGTCACTCATGGCACACACAAGTAGGTAGTGGAGAAGTGAATGTGAGCGGAGAGACAGAGAGAGAGAGAGGGAGAGAGAGAGAGAGAGAGAGAGAGAGTGTGTGTGTGTGTGTGTGTGTGTGTGTGTGTCCTGGCTGAAGTAGAAACTTCAGAAAGTGAAGCTCGAGGCGGTGCGCGTGTCTCCCACTCGGATAATCCACCTCTGAGGTTTTTTTCTTCGTTCTTCCAGAGGGACTGTATGGCTTTGCGCGTGTGCTTTGCGGGAACGGCGGCGTGTCGCGGGTGCGGGGCAGTGCGCAGTCATGCGGGTTTTTAGGCGCACGCGAGCGTTTGAGGAGCGACAGCGCGGAGGAGTGAAGCGGCTTTACAATGACAGCGAGTGAGCTGAAACTGCGGCGCTCCTTCAGCCAGCAGCTCCGCTTCTCCACATGCAGAGCCTGGGCTTTACTGGGCAAAAAGGGCCGCCAGAGGAGACTCGCAGGTCAGTGATGAGCAGAAGCAGAGATCATGTCCTCGTGGGTATGACATGCAGACCTGTTAATAACCTGATGCACTTCATACAACCTTTTATTCCCGGGATCATGTCTGTATGCAGTGTTCCTTTTACGCATCTGTATGTAGCATATGATCTGAAAGTTGCTTCTCATAACATCACGCAAGTGTTCACTCTTACTAAGGTACCAAAGTGTACTTTTCCTTGTTGGTGCATGTTTTGTACCTTTAGTGTGTACCTTTTTACCTGGGAAGGTGCATGTGCTCTACCTTTAAGAGTAAAAGGTGATACAAAGGTATAAAGATAAAGCAGGAAGAGTACAGTTTGGTAACTGAAGGTCTTCACCAAACCTACACATTTTACTGAATTAACAAAGTTCCTTTACTTTACTTAGTGACTAAAGCATACACAGCCTAGGTGTACAGAAGTCATACACTCTGAGACATAAAGGCACTTTCCCTTGGTACTCTAGAGGTACCATCATCAAGGGTACATGTTTTGTACCTTTAGTGTGATTTTTCACCTGAAACCATGAATCGAGTGCACCTTTAAAAACCTAATCTACGGTACCTAATCAACTGCACATTAATGACCAATAAATAATGCACTTTTAAAGCTTAAAGGTACATCACATGCACATACATCACACTGACGGTACCACTCCAGCGACAAGAAAAAAGTACAGCCTGGCACCTTTATTTCTCAGACTGTTTTCCATAACAGACTGTGATACACAGGCTGCTAAGGAGATACAATTTGGAAAAATGTGTTAAGAATCCCTCGCCTGAGTGTTGCAGGAGGGAACTGGAAAATTGTGTCGTTTTTTTTTTTTAAAACCCACATGTCAGTCATTATGATTCAGGGCACAGTCGCTGCATCAGCTGGTTTTATTTCGAGGAGGGTTAATCGGAGGTGTAGTACAGCAAAGCCTTTTTCCTAGAGACAAGACCAGATTTCAGACAACCTTATCCAGTAATCCTGTCAGGATCAAAACCGGATCTCGGTGTGATTTAAGGAAATATTGATGGAAACACATTTTCCTGTTTTAAAGATCATATTTTTATTCTCGTGTGTGTGTGTGTGTGTGTGTGTGCTATGTGTTTTGGAAGCACGCAGTAAAATCTCTGTAATTAATAATACCCAGGGGTCTGACGCTGATACAGGCAGTTACACACTGGCCTTAATGATCATGCTTACTAATAGAAAGAATTAAAAAAAACATGAATGCACTCAAATAATCTGGAGTTCCTTATGACCACTAGATGTCAGTCAGTGCAATATGGTGCTTTCTTGGCAAGATCCTGAGTGTTGAGTGTTCCGCCTGTGTGACCATGTTTAAAAATACTCCATTAATCGCTGATTATTATTTTTAGCAACAGTCTGTCAGAAAAATCAGGTCTCAAGTCCCAACACACACAGCATCCATAAACATTGTATGTAGAACCCGACCACAGAGTGTTTCCCTACGCAAAAGGGTCCCAAGGAGTCTCAGGACCCGTAATTATGCAGCGAACACTTAAAGAGCCCTTGTAGGACCCTTTTTGAAAGGGTGTGTGTATTAACTGGGCAAGTGTGTGTTGTACAGACTCCAAATTATTACTCATTATTTTCTTCTTAATACCTAAAAACCTGTTGGGTGTTGTAAGGTTAGCTTTGGTACACTCGTAGAAAATAGGGTTATTTCATGGTTTATCAGAACTCTGTTAGTCTTGTGTATAGTATTGTGAAGTCTAAGAAGTACCAAAGTTGCAGATTAGCAAAATGAAATCGTGGTTCTAGGTATTTAGAATAAAATAATAACCGGTAATTTAGAGTTTGTACCACATACCTACACAAGTATACATAATCTTTTGGAAAAAAATTAAGTTCTTCAAGGGTTCTTCAAGGGTTCTTTGGATAATTGAGGGTTCTTAAAGGTTCCAGAAAGAGTTCTCTTTGTTGCCGGGTTCTGCATAGAACCCCATTAAGTGTTTCCCCAGAGGGACGAGTGAACTGTGGATGGTTTGTGCTTGTATGGTCCGTTTTATACTTGACGTTCTGCACTATTGTTAATCCAAAGTGATCCAAACTGAAACCTTTACCTCACCATAGATTCTTTTACCATGGCGCTGCTGAATTCTCGATTCTGATTGGTCAGAAGATTCATCTTTTTTAACAGCAGCTCTGACTGTAGCGCCAGCTGCGAGGCAGATCACAGGTCTATGTTAATGCACTTTATGTTATTGTTTCTACAGAAACAACTTACACAGGGACTTGTATGGCAGACAAGTGTGTAACTTGCTATGAAATGTTTATTAGCATGTTTGGAAGGAGTCACCAGTGTCAGTGGTAAAGCTGTAACTTTTTCAACACCTTCAGGACAGAGGAGTTTACACTTTGCAGTTTCTCGATAACATGACAAGCTATGTTTTTTTTTTTGTTGTTGTTGCTGTTGTCATATTCACTTCAAGAAAGAAAAAAAAGAGAAGCTGGTGAGGGAACGTCTGTTTATAGCTGCTATAACGTAAGTGATAACAGGAACTGACTTGTTCCGTGGAGATAAATGGATGTGGCATTCTTTCTTCTTCTTCTTCTTCTTTCGGCTTTTCCCTTCAGGGGTCTCCACAGCGAATCATCACTCTCCACCTATCC
>JAKKZN010000014.1:18819522-18835051 GCA_033441825.1 Pangasius elongatus | reverse complement strand
AATCCATTGTGGTGGTGTATAGAGCCAAAAATGTTAGAATTGTGTCGATGTCCCAATATTTACGGACCTGACTGTATTTGAACATTGTCAATTATTAATATTTGAGTTATATCCACATCGTAGCTCTAGTCTAAATCTAGTTCTGGGTATAATAACTACTGTATAATTCTGGTTCGGATGTAATTCTGGGAATAAAGCATGTGTGAAAGGCATGGGGGGGGGGGGGGACATGAGCAGATCATTTACAGTATGCGAGAAATCTAGACGCTCAATTTTGGAAGTGTTGGAGTCCTGAGATTGTTTTTGCCGAAAAAAACAGTAAAGGAAGTATTGAAATAGTTGAGGCGGGAGGTTATAAAGGTATGGTGTTGACAGTGAGCATGGGCTGAAGCTTTGCAATATTACAGAAGTGAACCGTGGCTTTGGTAAGAGAGTTTATATGGGATTTTAAGATATGTGATGAGTTGGAAATGATGATGCCAACATTAGGTATATTTTGGGATGGTTTGCTAAATAATTTCATCAGAGTTTACTGTTTAGATATTAAAACTTTGGGACTGACTAGAAGAACAAATGTTTTATATCCGTTGACTGTAACGTGGGTAGTATCCAACCGAACCTCGGAATCATAAGGATGATATTAGCACTATGTTGGTTATGGTGCTAGTACAGAGTTGAGACAGGTAGACTGTGAACAGGAGTGGACCAGTTGCAGAGCCTTGAGGAACACCTCGATTAGCAAGAGGATTTGTGTTTGTTGATAGTAACGAAATGACTGTACCAATATGTCAGCCCCTGAGAGGTGTCCAGTAAATATGATGGGTGAGAAGCTTTGAAAGTCAAGGCAAATCACAGGTTTAATTTAATGTGCTTGGACTAATACGTTACCATTTTTATAGTAATGGCAATAGCAATTTGTATGGCAGAAGTTCCACATAATCTAAGTCAACTACAAAATGGTTTTTAAAAAACGTGCTGTTATGTAACAACACAAACTGTATAATTGTTGATATGAACATTTGTGGAAGGAGTCTCCAGTGTCAGCGTTTTGTAGCAGTCAGTAAATGTTCCAACTCTCGGAAGTCTTCCAGACTTTGCGCTTTCCGGTTGCTTGGTAACCTGATTACCGGTTGCTTGGTGGTAACGGTAACTCCGCGCCACGTCACACCACCCTGTTGTTGATTATTTTCCTATAACAGCATATCCAGATATGATTTTTCTTTACTTATGACACTGTCATTTTCCCCATTTCCCCAATATATTAGATTTTGGTAAATTATGACACTTTGTACAGTACTGGACTTTTGGACTATATTATATTATAGCACCTTTACATATCCAATGAAATGAGCTATAACAGATGTGGCATATTAAGGACAAACCCAAAATGTTCAAAAATGATCTCACATGTTCTCTTTACACCAGGCGATTGCTTTGCCTCCCATCGCTAAGTGGCCTTACCAGAACGGCTTCAGTCTTAACACGTGGTTCCGCATGGATCCCCTTAACAACATCAACGTGGACAAGGACAAGCCCTACCTTTACTGGTGAGTTGTTTACACATCTGCGTGATGATTAAAGGACTAGAATAAACATAAGCAGCTGGAATATTTAAGAGGATTAACGTTGCGAAATGGCTTTGTTTCGTTGTCAGATGTTGAAGTCCTTAAATTCCTGCTCTCCCATGTGCAGAATGAGCTTTGTTAATGGATTTAGATGATGTGGAGGATTAGTTAACATTAATGAAATTTAGGTCAGAGTTTGATGATTAAACGAATTTGAGCGCCAATCCATGGTGGTTGGAACGTTCTGGAATCGGAGGATCTCCACAGGGAGAGAGTATATTAATTGGGGGAGTGAAAGAATGCTCTGTGTAGAGACTTGTGGGTAATTAACGCCTACGTAAATAGCCTGGGAGCTTTGTGTTTTATCAGCAGAAGTCCCAGGATGCATGAAGTAAAGCCTTAGGGTAGAGAGAACACACACACACACACACACACACACACACACACACACACACACACACCACCCCGGACCTCACGTACCCCTCATTTTCAGAATGAAACAGAAAGAGAGGAAAAAAAACACAAAAGGTGTTACATGCTGGATCTCTTAGCCATTCTGAAGTTAGCTAAAGAATTGTGTCATTGCTGTAACTTTGCGTATGTAAACCTTATGCATAACCCCATATGGCCTCTGTACAAACCCATTTGTATTCATGCACTTGACAAGCCGAAAGGTCCATGTGGTGTTGATGTTCCGTGCTAATCTTGTTTCAGTGCTGTCTCTCTCTTATATTGCAGCAATTTACAAAAAAAACACAGAGGCCCCGAGCAGTGATAGCAGCCTTGAAAATCTCTGTAAACAAGTTTCCCAGAACCATTTCGGAATGCAAATCTGTTGATTACAATTTTATATTTTCAGTGCAATTTAATTAAGTCGTAGGTAAGTGATTCCCAGCTTCAGTAATCGGTTCCTAGAGCCCTGCACAGTTTGAAGCTTTCTCTGCTTTAACATGTCTCATCCGACTCATCTGCTCACTATCCAGCCCTTTAGGAGCTTTTGTCTTGGCAATTTATGCTACGTTTTTGAATAGGCATTAATAATCCATACCATCTTATACGGTATATACAGTTTAACAATAACCTAGATGTAATTGTGCTACATTTTAAACATTATTTCTCTGAATATATCAGTAAATGATATCAGCATAAATCTCTAACAGGGGTGGACAATTCATAAATCCATTCGAAATGGCAGCTAGCTAGTTAGCTAGTTGCGTGCATTAATACAGACACAAATATAGTATATACAGTAAATTCCTACACAAGGGCAACCTGATCATAGTCATTATCCTTTTCAAATAAAGTGTCTGTTTTAGTCGATTGTGTTTGCACCCTTGACAAAAAGTCAAAAAGTCTTCGCTGGCTGTGATCTAGCGTCTGACTAGCGTCTGACTAGCGTCTGACTAGCGTCTGACTAGCGTCTGTTATTTCTCAATGAAGTTTAACTGCATGGTGACTGCGTGTAGTGCTATCA
Organism: Pangasius elongatus; assembly: GCA_033441825.1. Classification (NCBI taxonomy): domain Eukaryota; kingdom Metazoa; phylum Chordata; class Actinopteri; order Siluriformes; family Pangasiidae; genus Pangasius; species Pangasius elongatus. The sequence goes on along the minus strand of JAKKZN010000014.1, from coordinate 18,832,012 downwards.
GGAGAGTATATATGCATATACGTAGCATTTTTACATACCTGTATGTTCCTGATTTGGAAAAAATTGTCTGTCATCTGTGCACGCTTAGAAATCCGCCTAGTAAAAGCGGATATGTGGTGCAGCAGGTGGTGCATTATTTATTAGCGACAATATTTAATTATTTTATTTGTACTCACCGCTGAATGTGGGAACGAGCATCGACATCCTCCAATGCAAACTTTTGAAACTGAATACCAGTAACATTAATCTGGGTTTTTACAACTGCAGTAAAACTGCAGTTAAAACACACCATGTATAATAGTAACAGCTGATTCACAGGGATGTTCCCATCAAAGGATTAGCGATGGATATTGCTAACACCATCCCCTGTTGGTTATTTTCCTAAAACAGCATGCCACCAAATTTGTTATTTCTTACTTTTTTTCCATGTTTAAAGGAATATGGCTTCTCTGCTGTGTGTCTCAGTTTGGGGTATTATGAATTGTCACGTCTTTTCCCTCTTAGCCCATGACACATACATGAGAAAGCCCAGACATTTGATTGAAGGCTCTATGATCGTTGGTTACTGTAAAATTTTCCACACCCACACATGCAAGCTTTTTACTGTGTTTACTGCAGGTTTATTTGTAAGTGACACTTGATTTCCCCTCCCCCCTGTTGTTTTGGCAGTATACAGTAGATCCTGTTTGCCGTGTTTTGATTAAAACTCGTAGACGCGACTGTGAGTCACAGCAGGGGGGTTTGATGAATGTTGCACACTTAGCCAAAGATGACTGAGCCAGGTTCGGTGCTTAGCAGCCATCTAAAGTGCAGATCAGTCGGGAGTCAATGTTATTTAAGATGCTGTTTCTGCGCACCAATTACAATGTAGTCCCTCAGAAAAAAAAAGCCCCGCAATTGCCAGGCAGCATAAGCAGTAAAACGTTTGTCATTTTCTCGGCCCAGCATGCCACAGATGAAAAGAACGACCGTTTCATAGCACTTTCCTAGTGAGCACACAGAACGAGCACATGAGCTCATAGAGACTTTGTTATTAGCCCAGCCCGGTCTGACTGAAATGGCCAATAAAAAAAAGACATTGTTATTTGTCCAATATCTGCCTTCCTCTGGACAATGAATCCTTATCTACAACATGGAGGTGGGAATCTTCACACTTGGTGGTGCAAAAGACAAAAACAGCATTTTAAGAGGACCATGTCAGTGACAAATAATGGGAAAGTTTAGTATTTTTAAAAAAATTGGCTTTGATTCAGGGGTCACGATGCAGTTACAAATACATTCTTGACGTCTCTCAATATTTGAGGACGATAACAACCTACAAATGTAGAAAGGACGCTGTTCTATCCCACTCTCCAGTGTCACCCAGATGAGGATGGGTTCCCTTTTGAGTCTGGTTCCTCTCAAGGTTTCTTCCTCATGTCATCTAAGGGAGTTTTTCCTCGCCACAGTCGCCTCAGTCGCCTCAGGCTTGCTCACTAGGGATCATTTTGTCTAACATCTAGGACTGTTGCATGTTTTTGTTTGTTTGCATGTTTTTCTGTTTCTTATGTTCTGTAAAGCTGCGTTGAGACAATGTCCATTGTTAAAAGTGCTATACAAATAACACTGAATTGAATTGAATTGAATATTTGATTTTCAGAAGCCGGTACGTAGCAATGGGGTAGTAAGGGAGAACTAGGGTAGGTTGAGAATAAGTCATGCAGCTGCGTTCTGGATTAGTTGTAGACGTCAGACGGCGTGCAGGGGCAGGCGTGTCATGAGCGAGTCGCAATAATCCAGACTTGAAATAACAAGCCCACGAGTGCCTTCTGTGGACGAAATGGCCAGATCCTTCTAACATTGTAGAGGATGAACTGGCATGAGGGAGTCAGCTTAGTTATGTGAGATGAGAAGGACAGTTGATTGTTCACAGTTACCCCAAGGTTGTGTGCATTGATAGATGGTGAGGTCTGAGAGTTGTTCAGGAGTTGAGCTCACAAGATCTTAGCACAGGGATCATCAGCATAGCGGTTGTATGAATACCGATGTGAAGATATCATTGGGACATCATTGGAGAATCTACATGGAGCAGATGTGGATATCATGTTTTGTTTTTTTCATTTTTTAAATATAAAAAGTGCCTATGTAAAAGCTCAGTTATGACATTTTGTCCATCAGTGCAGAATTGTTCAGGAACTGCGACGCATCGGAGGATTGATTATTTTTCCCTGTGCTAATATCCAATATATAAAACTCTTAAGCCTGGTCAAACAGGCTGTTTGCTCTGTGGAGCATGAATCACTGCGATAGAGCAAATTGAATGCATTTGGCACTGGAGCTTAAAGATGCATATATTAGCATTTGGAAAATGGAGACATTGGGAATTCCAGCAGCAGCAGCAGCAGACATGATCAATGATTTAAAAACGCGCGGGTGATGTAGTGAAAAGGTGTGGGTGCTTTACCTTGGGGCTTTACCAAATCATTAGCAATCTAATTATTTTGACTTTTACAGATAATGTTGCTCTCAGCGGTAATCTTGTGCAAACTGACACTGTTGCAATTTAATGACGGGGTTTTAATGTGTTTCACGTAAGGTGGTATTTTTTCTCTCTCTCTCTCTGCAGCTTTCGGACCTGTAAAGGTGTTGGTTATTCAGCTCATTTTGTGGGTAACTGCTTGATCGTGACATCACTCAAATCCAAAGGAAAAGGCTTCCAGCACTGCGTGAAGTACGACTTCCAGCCGAGGAAGGTAAATATTTATCTGAAGGCTTGCAGTCATGTTAATGATTTTGTATTTGCAACTGGCAGTTGTCTCACAAGGGGAGATATATATGTAGACATCAGAGGGCTTTATCCACACTTCCATACACTGTTTTTTGACAGGTTGAGCTTTTCAGAACAAGACATAGTGACTGAACTAAAAAAAATGATGCACTGGGTCAAATGCTGTCTTATAATGAAATGTATGGTGGAAGCCATATTGTTAAATTAGTGATTAATATGCAGTGATTAATATAATAATTACAACTAGGACTATTCAATATACAACTAGGACTAAATTAGTGATTAATATGCAGTGATTAATATAATAATTACAACTAGGACTATAATAATTCAACTAGGACTACTGGCAATGCACTGGACTCTTGTTTAGATGTTTATTTCAACGAAAGTATTCAATTTAGTCTCAGACACTAGAAATATCAGCCAAGTATAAACATGTGTGTAACCCAACTCTGAATATGAGGAACTTTCCCCACATAAATTTCAGAACTTTCCCCACATAATTTTGATGCAACTTTTTGAACTGTTCAGCTCCACAAGACTCTTACAGTTGACTGGTTCCTCTCGAGTGAAATAAAGGCCAAATCACCAGGTCACCTCTTTGATTCATAATGTGCCCCATCGGGACCTTTGGGTCAAATGAATGAACATATTAATGTATGACCCAAAGTGAATAGATCCTTTCAGTGGTCTTTGGAAATGATTAAATGTAAATTTAAAGGAAGTGATTAAGATGAATGTGATGAATGCCGTTTACACCCTCTGGATTTATTTGAAATATGCATGCTTATATTAAGTTTTTGATCCATCATTTAACTTGACTTGGCTTCTGTTCAGTTAAAGCTGAATATTTTTATTTTAATGGTTCGATCTATGCACAATTGCAGAGTGACATTGGATGACATGTGAGAGTGTATCTGGGCATCGAATCAAAAACGCCTTCATCTGGTAAAAGATGTCTCCGAGTCCATCCAAAAAACATTTTTGTGCTGTCATTCAAGAGGAAAAACAAATTACATAAATATATATTTTGGGGGAGTTCCAGTGTTATCAGAGAACAATCTGATGCAATGGATTATTTCTTCTACTTGAGGAAGAAGAGACGAAGCTAAAAATATAATCTTTGGTAAACCTACCATATACTGTAGGTCATTTTGTAGGTGTGCATTTATTGACTGTGGCCCGTGAATCGATTCAGAGACATGTACTCATCTTTGCAGGCTAGTTTGGCTTGTAGGGCAAAAGAGGTCTTTAGTGTTGGCTTACTCTAACCACTTTTGGTGGTAGGGGTATCAAAACTTGGAGCATAATCTATGACGGTACCTCTCCTTTGCTTTAATGATAGAAGCTGTCCATCAGCTCTTCCTGAAATGGGCTTATCAAACACCTCCCAAAATGAATGTTCAAACTGGGGAAAAATTTGCTGCAGGGCCATTTGGTTGTGGCACATGGTGGTGGCACATGGTGGTGGCTCTAGTGTTCTCCTATTGAGCAGTAAAATCACCAGGGAAATCTTATTAATGTCTTAGGAGTGTACCGATAGGGAACTGGCGAATATGAGAGAACACTGTTTTAGACATCCCTTGCATTTTCTGGGAGCACCATCATGCTCTTCAGGAATGGCTGTTCAGGGCTTTATACTGTAGGTTTATAGGTTAGACACTCCAGGTCTACACAGTTAAATGTCCTCTAGTCTTCATCTGGGTCAGTTTCTGTCCATAGGAATGCCATCCACAACCCAACAATATCATTGATATCAAGAATTATTTTTATTTTTGGTATATATTTGTAAAGGTTTTCCTTATTTAACAATTAAAAACACTCATTATCCATTTACACAAACTCAGCTGTAAATCTGATGGTTAAATCACCATCGACCTTGAGCCGGAAGGGTCATGTTCTGTACCAGGTAAACAAGGTTTCCCATAGAGGCACAGACAGAAGAAAGCTGCTGTTCTTCCCCCTGTAGCACAACCTTGTGTGGTGACAGCTTGAAGAAACTCATTGAAACCTGCTTTATCCTTGTTCACAGCAAAGTCTTCTGTCACGAAGGATGGGGTAGGTAGACACAACTGCGGGTTTCACTTTTATTAAATGACTTCAGCTCAAACAAATGAAAAGTATATGTCGCTTCCCAAACAGGCAGAGGGAGAACAGAAAAGAACTAGGCAAGATAAAGTGGATAATCAAACACCAATGGCAGTGAACCCAGAAAAAACACAGAATACAAATGACTCAGCAACAGCGCTAGCTGGAGCAAGAATTCACAATAAGTGTTCAGGGACTGTGGGTAGGTTTCTTTTTGATCTTGCTGAGAATCATGGAGTTGGAGGGGAAATGGGCACAGAAGAGACAGTACCCTTCCTCCTGAGGACTCACTTCACGAGTTGACTGAGTGGTCTTTCTGGGGTGCCAACTGTGTCATGGAGCTGGGTGGTTGTGGTGGCCTGTGTGGTATTCTCTGATTACAAGAAAAGAATGAAGGTCTTTATACATTAGAGTGAAATTCTTTTCTTTGCATACCCCAGCTTGTTAGGAAGTTGGGGTCAGAGCACAGGATCAGGCGTGATATGGTGCCCCTGGAGTAGACAGGGTTAAGAGCCTTGATCAAGGGCCCAACAGTGGCACTTTGACTGTGCTGAGGCTTAAACGCCTGACCTTCTCAGCAGTAATCCAGAGCCTTAAGCACAGAGCAATGCTGGGTCTAGAATGTCATGTGTAGAGACCCAGCAATGCTCCTCTGGGCCATAACCATTCCAGTCAATCAATATTTCACACAGTGTGGCTGAATTGCTTGTTTCTCTGGTGTGAAGGAGTGCTGCAAATGATAATGTACATAATTAATAATGCGGCATGGCTTGGAGACAAGAAAGGATATATTCACTGCATTAACACATGGAGGGATGTCTGCTCTGTTGAGCCTTGACAACTGGGAGAATGGGGCACTGGGCAGTGTGGTGAGATGACAGTCAAGGCAGAGACCCTTCACAGTTCTTCTCTGGTGTTGGTCATAGGACAATCTAGTGCTGCTGAGTTGCATTGTTCTGATGTGGCAATCACTACGGGTGGTGACAGAACCAATTATGGCTTTTCTTCTTTCAGTGAGCAGTTTTAAAAGACAAACAGCCCTACAAGGGAGTCTAGGGAAAGACTGCTGCTTCTCTTTAGTGACTACATTCTCCCTAAGCCCTCAATGAAAGGCAGCAATGGGATCTGGTTCATTCCATCCATTTCCAGCAGGCAAGAGAGAGGTGGCCCATCATGCTTGACCCATGAGAAGAGAGTTAAGCCACTTTGTCCTTGTCAGACTGAACATCTTGTGTGGAGAAGTATAATTAGCATTGTAATAGTAAAGCTAGACGCTTAGTCAGATCACTGTTGTACTTGTCAGGTTGAGTGATGAGCCTTACACTATGTGGTATTGTTGTTGAAGGAATCTGACCCGGAGGGGTCATTCGCTGTACCTGGTTAACAGGATTTTTGATAGTGGCTGTTGTTCACCCATGATGTGACCTTGTGTCCATGTTAGTGGCATCGTCTTCTGTCATGAAGGCAGATGCAAGTGCAGGCTTCACTTTGAGTCCACAGCAAGCAAACCGAAGGAGTATGCCAATTCTCAAAATGATAAACAGGCAGAGGCTCAGGCGTTCAGCAAATTTTGACGGTTTACCTAAGCCTTACTTCTTAAGAATGTTTTGTCACGTTTGCACAACTCCATTGTTTCTCTAGTCTCTTACTATTGCCACCACACTGTCTACATCCCTGATGCAAGTCTCGGCTTTGCTCTTTCTCTCTGATCTATTATTCATATCTCAGACCCTTAGATTTTACTGCCTTAGATGCTGTGCTTGCTCTGTTTCTTTGAAATTTATGTGTCCAATAGAAGAGGTCACCTTAAAAGGAGTCACCCTTAAGAAGTTCAAACTGTTTGTGGATGCTATGAAAAAGAGATCTCACTAAAGATATACACTTATTGTGAGCCACAGCTTGTACTTAATTCTCTTGAATTGGTCATTATGCAAATAACCATTTCTCTAACGTCTCAGATTCATTTTTCATTGGCATCTTCAATAGCAAGAGTGAATGTGGGACGTTTCACAGTTTCTTCTCTGTTGGTCCCTGCAGTGGTACATGATCAGCATTGTACACATTTACAACCGTTGGAGGAACAGTGAAATCCGCTGCTACGTCAACGGGCAGCTGGTCTCATACGGTGATATGGCCTGGCACGTCAACACTAATGATGTAAGTGTGCATTCATCTCCACATCCATCTCCTATTTTGATTTGGCCTGGAGCTGCTGTTTGATCATCACTGTGCTGTGAAATTAGACTCCAACGCATGCGGCCATTTATCTCAATGCTCAGTCAAAAGCATGTTTATTTCTGCTTTTCCATTCCAGCATGAGCTGCTGCCTCCATCCCTCTATTGCTGCAAAACACTTATTTGAATAAGTCTTTGTCACCATGACAGATGGGGATGGGGAAGTGATATCATACGGAACAAATGGATCATTAAAATAGTGAAACGTTCTTACCTAGGAAGGAATTCAGAGATGGCATGAGGGATGAGATGGGAAAATGCCAAAAACTAAATGTAGTGAGGTGAAATAAGTATTTGGACACTTTTGTTTTTGCTATTAAATATACTTCGGTGTATATATCCACTTTGAATTTACACATATAATGTCTTTTGGCTTTGTACTTATAAATATGAACAAGGACTCGGACCCCACAAATAACCAGCATTAGCACTTTTACATTAGCAAAGCCATTGTTGGCAATTACAGTTTTGAGATGTCTATGATAAGAATGAATTCGTTCCAAACTTTCTCCAAACATGATGTCCGAATTATTACGAAAAAAAAAACGTTTTTGTTTTTGGCCAGATTAATGTGTATTGTTCCAAACGTCCAGAGTTCTGACTTGTCTAAATGCCTTTAGATGCACATGTCTGTCTTCATTTTTAGCAGAAGAGTTTTGTGTGTAGAAACAGAGATTATTGTGGTGCAGTTCACTGCTTACTGTTCTGTGTAACTGTTGTTCCTGCTGCTTTCAGGTCGTCCTGCAACTCTTTTCGAGTGACTGCTGGCTTCTCTTATCATTAGTCTGAGAATGCATTGTGAACTCTTGCATGGTGCACCACTCCACGGACAATAAGTTGTGGTTCCATGAACTCTCCACCTGCCTATTATCGAACGAGTTGTACTGACAGGGATCTTTAAGGTCTTCACTATGGCTCTGTAGCTTTTTCCACTCAAGTATTGTTTAATAATCCCTGAGAACTTTAGAAAACTCTTTCACCTTCACCATGTTTGTTACTTGGTGTGTGAAATCTTCCCAGTCAGCGGCAGGATCTTGTCTAATGACACCAGGTGCAATTTCCACAAGAGCTTTTATTGCTCCATTTCTATCTAGAACTTGGTTTATTTTTGTATAACCTTTACCTAATGTCCAAATACTTAAAAATAAAACTATTTTTATGCTAATGAATTCATCCTTAACGTCAAAAGACATTATTTGTGTAAATTTGAAGTGGACATTCCCCTCATATTTAAAATGGTTGTATCAGGCATGCCAGCCTTTACACATTTTGCATAGGAGCTCCTCTGGAATGCAAAAGAGCAGTCTTCTGTTGTCCCCAATAAAAATGGTAGATAAGCTGTAGTATAGTAGATCAGTCTGGAATAATTGACTGTTGTGCAGGGGTTTTTACCTGACCCCCAGATGCTCTATCCGTCCCCCAAATCTCACATAGTAATCTTTCGTCATGGCTTAATTTTTGCGCTTGAAAGATCTTTGCTTTCTGTCACGGTAAATGGAGAATGTTTGGACTCCATTAATTTGATTTCAGATTAGATTTAATTTGATTTGATTTCAAATATTAGCTTTGTTTGAAGTTTCGCTTCCATCTCCACTTTCTAAATCGACATATATCTTTGTCTTATTTCCTGTACGGCCTGCTCCATTTTCTCACTTCTTTTCTTTAAAATCATTCCTAAATCCTTCTACCGCAATGTCATTAAAAGCCTCTGTGTTTCCCTCTCTCTCTCTCTCTCTTTATCACAGAGCTATGACAAATGTTTCCTGGGCTCATCGGAGACAGCGGATGCTAACCGAGTGTTCTGCGGACAGCTCGGTGCCATCTACGTGTTCAGCGAAGCTCTCAACCCAGCACAGATCTTCGCCATCCATCAGCTGGGGCCGAGCTATAAGGTCTGTAACTGTCCCAGAGAAAGACATTCAATACCCAGTTATGAAAATGATTTCTGCAAGTAGCTCATGTGCTAGCATTGCTAGTCGTGATGCTAGTTATGATGTTGTAACAGGTGTGTTGGGGTTGGGAGGGACAGATTTACTGTCCCTGTTGTAATATTGGGACAGTTTCTGTTCTGGGAGTTATTGGTATTTTTTACGGTGAGTTTTTGGGTAGCAATCAGTCAGAGTGACACTAACCAATCGTGAGCTCAGGTTAAAGAAGAGGGCACTTAGCATTTTCCTCTGAGGGTTCAGCTACCCTGTGATGTATCCATGATTAAATGAGTGATGCACGAGGCAGAGCTATACCTTGTTTAACTTTACTGGAAAATGTAACATTTTGCCAATCTTTTCACTTCTAAGCTAATGTCAGCTACCAATACGTACAAACTACTACGTGCTAATGTGTTCGCTAATTGTAGACTACAGCTAAATGATTCAATGCTTTTTTTTTTTTACACTTTTTGCAGATTGTACAGATTTTGCAGCCCTTAGCAAACAAACGTAAATAAAGAAACAAGCAAATCATCAATCATATCATTTCTTACATCATCGTTGCACTGTGAAATAAACCATACACCAGATTTCTGGCTTTTGCTGAACAATTCCTCAGGGAAGTAAAGAGCAGAGTTTGTGTTTTCTGTTTAAAGGAAACAAGTCAGGCTTCACTGAAAAACTACTGAAACATGGAAAGGTTAGACCTGTTGTTTTGAATCCCAATGCGGATTCTGCCATAAATTTGACAAAAGTCAGAGCAAATCTTTCTTGCTTTGGTCCTTAAAACACACATCCAGGATACGATCTAACGCCCTTCGTTTGCTTGCTTTCGCTTTGTTTCTGAGCTGTTGTTCCAGCTTTTGTAGAGCTTTTGTTTTTAATTGTGTCCTGGGGTAAATCTGAATCAGCCGGTTGATCTTTTCTAAAGTGGGTATTAATGTTACTGTAATTAGGACCTGCGGCAGTTTTTGACTTCTAGCTCCGACACTGTGTAATCTACAGTTTTCAGAGTAACTCTGCACTGGGCTCAGTGTTGGATTACGTTCGCAAAGGTGTCTGTCAGGAAACACATGACGTATTTATAGGTGAAGATTGATTTTCAGGTGTGTGTTTTTAGAAACGTGTGTGTTTTGTGCTAACCCGATAGATCTGTATATACACTTACGGTGCACCGAGCCGAGGCTCACCACAAGATATAATAAAGATGAATACCTCTGGATTGTCCTGCTGTGAATGTGAGCTGACGGCTGATTAGTTTCTCCTCCATCTCTCTCAGCATCAGTGTGAATGATTGGAGTCCCACCACGAAGGAATTCTGATCAGCTGATGCCCAGCCATGCAGGAATACATTCAGAACTTTTACACTAGCCATATAAGTGAATACAAATGCATTATTAGTAATGAGCAATTAGTAATGTGTTGTATGAAAATATAAATGCAGATACCAATAGTAAGTGCGCAGCATTCTTAGAAAGCTTGCCAGAAATGTTCACAGGGCATCCTCAGTAGCATCCTCAGTAACTGACAGTAACGGTCAGGACCTCAGTGGTTTAATTTAGGCTAATAATGCATATATTTTGGTAAATAGAACTTAATTTGTTTCGAAAATATCACAGGCAGGTCCAAGTGCTATTAAAGAACATCCCTGTGCATATCTCTTGTTGAGATGAATTATGAACCGGAGTGATGTAGCTGAGGTTGAAGAACTGTCAGAGCCAGAATTCACACACCATGCGCACAGCGCTGGGATTTTCATATTTAATAAAAAAAAAAAAGAAATAGGGTCATTTTGTTACACCTTTAATTTACACATTGTCATGCTTTGGTGTCGAAGCTTTATTCTCATTGAAAGTGACCAGAAAGTGCTTGTTTGCTTGTTTTCTTCTTCAGCCTTATTTTCTTCTTCTCCTTCTGCAGAGCATAAGGATTTTGCTGGACCAATAAAGTCCATTTCCCTAAAATAAAAAAATTCTAACCACTCCTTGTCCATGCACTGTACAGCTTTGAGGTGCGCTCAGGCATGAGATCCTCTGAGGATCTTCACCTTCAATTAGCTCAGAAACACACACCATCAGGACAGGCAGGTTATTAGAAATAATGAAGAGCCTGCTACAGGGGAAAGCAATTATAAACCACAGATGAACCTGTAATCTGTGTTTCCCCCTGCCTGATGGGAAGAGCAGTTCAGTCAGCATTACTGGCCAGAGGCTTTTTTTTCTTGTTCTTCCTTTTTGGCCGATTTGTCAGCTAAGATTAGCTTTAATCTAGCGCTTGGTAACTGTGGTAGTGATGCGCACATCTGATTATTTTCAGGACCTTTGTAAAACTGACGAGATGACAATAATGGCAGCAGATAATGATAGTCATGAATACATGGGTCAAGTTATCAACCCCAATGCTAGCATGCTACACTAATGATGTTATTACTATTTCGACATGATATTTAGTGTGTTGTATGGGAGCTGGGATGCAGCCTGTACTAATTGGCGCATCGGAATAATCTGCAAGGAGGAAACAGGTACAGTGCAACTCGTACTACAAACCAACCGTTCATCCACAAGTTGCCGGAAGCAAGCTTTTACAAGAGCTACTAGGCGTGAGAGAATATCTTTGTCTCAAATATCATAATACAAAATACTAGCGAGACGGAGTTGCTGCTCATATTGAGTATATTGTGTATATCCACACTCACTGAAACGGCTTGTAGTGCACTACTGCTTGTTCACACTATCCAGAATTCCCGGCAGATCCGTAGAATAGCCATCTGAAGGTAGTTACAGAAGAAAGACATTTATAAGTAGTTACTGGTTAGTAGGTTCATAACCATAACTCTTTGTTTGCAACGTTCCAAGAGGTGGTGTAGGGGTCCCCGGTTCGAGCATGAGCTCGGGTTGCTGTCTGTGTGGAGTTTCTGTGCATGCTCTTTCAGGTTCTCTGCTTTTTTTTCCCACCTCCTGAAAACACTCAGGAGCCCATCAGGGTGTATTCTCACTTCATTCGCAATGTTCCTGGGATAGACTGCAACCTTCAGTGCTAAATATAGGATAAAGAAGATGATTTTCTTCAATATCTTAAAGTTACACCTTCATCCAACCTTCATCATTATTATGTACATTGTTAGATCTGTGTAAATTCACCTGCTGTGGCCTGTTTATGGTCTCAGGAGCTCTGGATGTGTTAACTAGCACTGTTGGCTTTATGCTAATTGTACAGGGTGGTGTGGGTTGTTATTATCGAGTTATTATCCTCTATCGTTCATGTGAAATGAATAATTCGTGCTCTGCCTCCCGACCAGCAACTACCAGACCTACCACACTACTGAGATTAATTAGCATTGCCAAGCCCAAGATTTGGGGCAGTCGTGGCCTAATGGTCTGAGAGTCAGACTTGTAAACTGAAGGTGAACCTGAAGGTCGTGGGTTCGAGTCTCGGGTCCGGCAGGGATTGTAGGTGGGGGAGTGAATGACCA
>JAKKZN010000014.1:18791248-18801545 GCA_033441825.1 Pangasius elongatus | reverse complement strand
ATAGATAGATCCCCTTGGACCCTGACCAGGATAAAGGGCTTATAAGAGATGAATGAATGAATGAATGAATGAATGAAAATAGCAAACAGCAAACAAATAAACAAACAAACAAACAAACAAAAACTGATAGATAGATAGATAGATAGATAGATAGATAGATAGATAGATAGATAGATAGATCGATCCATCCATCCATCCCCTTGGACCCTGACCAGGATAAAGGGCTCATAGGAGATGAATGAAAATAGCAAACAGCAAACAAATAAACAAAGATAGATAGATAGATAGATAGATAGATAGATAGATAGATAGACAGACAGACACCCTTGGACCCTGACCAGGATAAAGGGCTCATAAAAGATGAATGAATGAATGGATGAATGAATGAATGAAAATATTAAACAACAAACAAATAAACAACCAACCAAACGAACAAACAAAAACTGATAGATAGATAGATAGATAGATAGATAGATAGATAGATAGATAGATAGATAGATCCCCTTGGACCCTGACCAGGATGAAGGGCTCATAGGAGATGAATGAAAATAGCAAACAGCAAACAAATAAACAACCAAACAAACAAACAAACAAAAACTGATAGATAGATAGATAGATAGATAGATAGATAGATAGATAGATAGATAGATAGATAGACACCCTTGGACCCTGACCAGGATAAAGGGCTCATAAAAGTTGGATGGATGGATGGATGAATGAATGAATGAATGAATGAATGAAAATAGCAAACAGCAAACAAACAACCAAACAAACAAAAGCTGATAGATAGATAGATAGATAGATAGATAGATAGATAGATCCCCTTGGACCATGACTAGGATAAAGGGCTTATAAGAGATGAATGAATGAATGAATGAATGAATGAAAATAGCAAACAACAAACAAACAAACAAACTGATTGATAGATAGATAGATAGATAGATAGATAGATAGATAGATCGATCCCCTTGGACCATGACTAGGATAAAGGGCTTATAAGAGATGAATGAATGAATGAATGAATGAAAATAGCAAACAACAAACAAACAAACAAACTGATAGATAGATAGATAGATAGATAGATAGATAGATAGATAGATAGATAGATAGATAGATTTCCTCCTCACCCCCAGTGTTTCCAGGATAGGCTCCAGATCCCCTTGGACCCTGACCAGGATAAAGAGCTTATCAGAGATGAATGAATGAATGAAAACAACAAACAAATAGCTTATTGGAGATGAATGAATGAATGAAAAACAACAAGATAGATAGTGTGGTTTAACTTTATTTTTGAGACTTCCTCATATAAACAAACAATTAATTAATCAAACAAAAAAAGATAAATAAACAAAAAGAGAAGAGTGCATTCCTATCTCACGCCCAGTGTTCCTGGGATAGACTCCGGTTCCATCAGCCTGACCAGGATCAATGCGTGAAATTCATTCAGGATGAATGGATGGATGAATGAATGAATGAATGAATGAATGAATGAATGATCACAAACATTGTGTTTTAACTTTCTTTTTGAAACATCTCCAAATACACTGAATGAAAGAATCAATCAATCAATCAAACAAACAAACGAGCAAATAAAAATAAACAAACACATAAATAAGTCTACTTTATTTTTCTCTTTGGAAGACTCCGATGTATTGTCTATATTTTAATAGAAAATAATAGCCCATGATAATCCCTCATTTACATATTACCCCTTTTTCTACTTTTGCTATAATTCCTGACGTTATTCCTTGCGCGTTACCTGCTACACACTCTCTGTATATCCACTACCTGCCAGAGGAACGTAAGTGTAGCGAGCATCTTACAAGTGTGCAGTGTTTATTCTGTGGTTTGCGAACTACTTACAATAACTTACTGTCAGATTATTAACATTCTTTTATGTTTCCTTTCATCTCTATCTAGTGAAGTAAAAATATGCCAGCGCTCAATTTATGCTAAATGAAATTTCCTCCCGCATCCTGAGATCCATCATTACCTCTAGTCAAGTTTAAAAATAGTAATATACTGGCGTTATAGTGCAAGGCTGCACCAAAGTGAGCCGACAGTGTGTATAAATCATCTCCATTTGCATAGCTATCAATAAGTAAGTACTTGTGTTGTGTTTGAAGACTCTGGAGTGTGTTCAGTGCTGAGGTGGCAAGCTGAGCAGCACCAGCCATTAGTCTGAGCTGTCCCACTGCGCCTGTAGGCACTGCTGCATTCTGATGTACTATTCTGCCTGAATGATGAGATTTTTTGGATGCTTTGTCACAGCAAATGCTGCTCCTTTTCCCCCCCACACAAGTCTCTAAGCAATGTGTGGAGATGGGAGCTGATTTGTTAGTTTGTGTGGCTTGTGGAAAAAAAAAGCGATGTTACCTGACACTGCATTCAATTGCTATCTCAGCCTGTTCCTGTTGGCTTGACACACCAAGAGAGACTGAGTGTGTGTGTGTGTGTGTCTGTTTCCGTAGGAGAAAGGTGGAAATCATGCACACACACAGTCTTTTTACACTCCTGGGAGAGAGACTCATGCTGCACACCAGCACGGTGTCAGTAACGACCTACAACACTCTGTATGAGGTAATGCGTCTTGGCATCTTCTTTGCCGTTATTCACGAGCATACGCTTCTCAATGGACCTGACATCATCGTTCACTTTTTCTCCACTTCGACTTTTCCCCAAAACTCTTCCTCTTTTAGATCCTGACGGAGCAGGTGTGTACACAGGTTGTTCACAAGCCTCACCCCGAACCCGACTCCAGTGTGAAGATCCAGAATCCGAGTAAGTGTTCGTCCAATCTGAGCTATTTCCTTTCTGGCTTTGGTCTAAATCAACGTTTCTTAATAACATCATTTTTAAAGGTCTCAGGAAATATGTTACTTGAGTATGTGCTGTATATTAAAAGTTTGGGTAACACTTTACGTCACTTTACAGATGAATTAATTTAGAACGTCATGACAATAGACTTTGCAGATCAGTGGAATTGCGCTATTTCACATAATGGTAATAAGGAATAAAACCATTGGGATGTGCTATTATAGGAAAATAATCAACAACAGCATAGTGTGATGTGGCTTGAAGCAAGACAGAGTTACAGCTACCACCTTTATATAGGGTATTTTCCTCTTTTCCTATAGAAGCATGTCCGGAAGTGTTTTATTCCTCTTATACCACAGAGATTTGCCAAAGATTACAGTTTTTGCTTTATTAATGAATTACACATCATAATTTTTTTTAACATTTATAGTTACATTTAATGTTATGGGAAATGTTATGTCCGGGGGGGGAAAAAAAAACAAGATCGTTCATGTTATCACTTATGTTATAGCAACTATAAACAGTCGTCCTGTCAGTAGCCGGTGCTACAGTCGGCCCTTAAATCTGATTAATCAGATTTGAGATTTCAATACTACTGCATAAGGCATTATGACCAATGATCCAATGCATCATAACACAACCTTATGGCGTATGTAACTAGTTTTACGTGTCATGTTAACTTGACTTTAAAATTGTCACATCTTTATAAACACTACCACAAAGTGTTACCACAAAGGTTGAATGAAAAAAGGTACAGTTTTGATAAAACCTCTGCTCAAAGACATTGCCTGTGGATCAGACTGATTTGAGAATTGTCTGGACGTACATAGTACATGATTGTCATTATCTCTATCCAAGATTCGAAGCCTTCTTCAGTACTCGAGCAGAAGTCAAATCTTCAGTTTTATTGAATTATAAATTACCTGGCCCTGTCAAATTATAGAATTATCACACTGTACTATGCTCGCTAGGTTAACCTCCTTTACTAGTTTGCATAGGCAACTGATAGTGAGTAAAGTAGAGCTTTACCAAGGCTGATCAAATTTATACCAGAACATGAGAAGCTCTGGTGAAGTACACATAGATACCAGAAAGTCATGAATTACTTATTTGTGCGTTTGTGCATATTGTGTGCCCATAAGCCCATCATTAACAAAGAACGTAAAGATGTGTTTAGGTTCTCTGGAGCTTTCACTCCAGCGTTAACAGTTGGTGTGTCTCAGTGATCCTGAAGGTGGTGGCCACACTGCTGAAGAACTCGACACCCAGTGCTGAGCTGATGGAGGTGCGCCGTCTCTTTCTCTCTGACATGATCAAACTCTTCAGCAACAGCCGAGAGAACAGACGGTGAGGTTCAGCTCTTTCCTCCCCTGCCACCAACAGCAACAATTAGCCACCTGATGAATGGAACAAAGAAATGGAGAGAGTGGGATGTTGTTCTCCCTTGATGTTCTATATTTAAACCCCCCCCATGATGTTAAATCATCCTTGAATTTGCCGCATGTTTTTCTTTAAGCAGATTGTTTGCTACACACACACACACACACACTCACAGAGACACTCACATACACACATTCATATTCATGGGTATGTCAAAGGCAATGATTATCCTTGTGACAGCCATGTCTAGTTTAGTGTCCTTTTCACTGTCAAGTGTCAAGTAGTCCATCAGTCATGCAGTGACAGCAGTGAAGGCTATTATCGTGACACGGCATCATCTCTTTCGTTAAAATTAGAGACAGCAATTCTGAAATGACGCTCCGACACTTTCCACTCTGATGGTTCCCTTCTAACACCTCTGTGTTTCCCAAGAGTGTCTTCACAAACCAACTGACAGATACATCTGAAGTATGAAGTATCATTTAACGCTGCTAGCTTTTGATGTGGATGACTGAGATTTTATCGACTTGAAGTCGCCTAGACTTTCCAACCAAAGCCATTTTTTTTTTCCGGCAGACTGAAATATCTTATTTAGCCTTTGCATGACCTTTCTAAGACCATGGATCAAAAACACAAACCCACTTATTTTTCTGATAAATGATGGGTTATGGATGCCAAATTTTTCATCGTTCTTTCCAATTACGTACTTGCTTTACACAATAAAACATCACACTAATGGATTCCTGGGATTGTCCCTCATGGCAAACCCTTAAAAATGTATGTATGGGAAAAGCGTCTCCCTTTTTTCAAGTAGAACTGAATGAAAGCAATGACCATTAACCATCCGATGAACTACTGAAGCTGATTTAACATGTCTCATGTCCTTTGTGATAGGTGTCTGCTCCAGTGCTCGGTGTGGCAGGACTGGATGTTCTCACTGGGCTACATTAACCCAAAGAACTCTGAGGAGCAGAAGATTACCGAGATGGTTTACAACATCTTCCGTATCCTGCTGTACCATGCCATCAAGCACGAATGGGGTGGATGGCGCGTGTGGGTGGACACTCTCTCCATAGCCCACTCCAAAGTAAGTCATTGTTATTATGGTTAAAAACCTGCTTTGCACCCTCTGCTGGATGTAACGATTATTGCAAAACCAGAAGAAGTTGGCTATGGTTATTGAGGCAGAAAACCATTTCATCAAGCCCCTGTGAAGTTGTGCAACACAAGGAATGCCTTTCAGAGTTTTCAAGTGCAACCTCTTCAGAAAGGTTAAACTGTTAAAGAACTCANTAGAATGGTGCATGAAGTGTGAAGGCAGAATCTGGACAGCAAATCATTACCTGTGTATTGTCTAGTTATTGTGATTTGTTTTTTTAGAAAAAGTTTTCAAGTAGTAAAAAATCTAGACTTGTTAATCATCCAAAGAACTCTTGAGGAACCCAGTTGAATATTCCTATAATTGTAAGCTGCTTTAAATTGTCAAAGAAATGAATAAATTCAAATGTAAATTATCCATTATCCAATTATAGGGTGTATGTATAATTATGTATAATTTATCATTAAATCATTAACTACCTCTTGATGCTTTCCCAACTACCAGGTTACATATGAAGCCCATAAGGAGTACTTAGCCAAGATGTATGAGGAATACCAGCGCCAGGAGGAGGAGAATATCAAAAAGGGGAAGAAAGGTTTAGTCAGTACCATTTCTGGTCTCTCTGCCCAAGCCTCTGCCATCAAAGGTACCCTGGAGCTTGATGACCATTCTCAAACACAGACCCCCGAGAGCGAGGTGGACGATTCAGAGACCACCGACCCCACACGCAGCATTCTCTCTGAAGCCAAAGGGAACAACATGGAGAACACAGTGTCAGGTGTGCAGGTTGAAGTTCATGACCTGCTTGTGGACATCAAGGCTGAGAAAGTGGAGGCCACGGAGGTGAAGCTGGATGACATGGAGACGCTGGGTGTCACAGATAGTGGGAGCCTGGTAGAGGTTGATTCCCTCCTGGACAATGTCTACTCAGCTGCTGTGGAGAAGCTGAACAATAACGTGAACAATGTCTTGGTTTCCAAATCTAACTTGGATGACAAGAATTCAGGACCTCTGATCAGTCTAGCTGAGGACAAAGACGCTGTGCCCAGTGGCAGCACTTTTCTCTTTGCAGCGGTAGGCACTGGTGCATCTGAGAACCTCCTGCCCAAAATTGCACCGTCTGAACCCTTGCCTCTTGCAAGTGGGCACCACCAGGTCCGAACCAGCACCAGTGACTTGGGTTTGTTGGCGCACATGTCCAGTGGATCAGAAGTAAGCTCCAGTTCAGCAGCTCTTGAGGACTGCTTCAAACTCCAGGCTGATTTGGGGACCCTCAGTTCCTCATGCCAGGGAGAAAGCTCTGTCAAGAACCATGAGCAGGCTATGGCAATAGCTCTAGAGGTAGAAACTTCTGGAAGTAAGAGCAGTGTAGATGCCACCAGCGCCACCTCAGACACAGAGAGGTCTGAAGACAGCAAGGAGAAGGATATCAAGAAGATCCAGACCACTGCCACTACACAGGTGATTCTAGGTTTAGTTATCTTTATGTTTGCATTGTATGTTTGTGTTGGGCTGTAGAACTGTAAAGAGTGGGATAAACTGGAGTTTTTGGTGTCTTGTGGTTTGTGCTCGATGGTAATACTCTTGGGTAAGACTTGTTGAATGGTAGAAAGGAGATGTGCAGGTGGTGGGTGTGGACAATTTGTGGGGAAGAGAGATCTGGGAATTGAGAGGATGCTAACTAGGAGAAATTGGACCTTCAGGCATGGTCTTTCTCCCAAGCTTCAGTTATTTCATAAATCCATGAAATATTATGTGCTCTCAGCGTTGCGATTTGTGCGTTTAAAAGCACTATTTATTTTGAATTCATATCTTATTTTGAACAGCGTTACAATGTGTCTCACCACATTTAATTGGTGGTTTCAGTATACTCTTACAAGAGTCAATTAGCACACTCTAAACCTCATTTAAATGTTTTCTCGCCATGCACATGGCATCATTTACACAATTATTTTTTTAAATCGCCCACAACATGCCTTCTGTCAGCTATCAGTTCACACATGCAAATTATCACTTTTCTGGGGGGATTTTTGTAAATCAGGCCCTGAGGGTAGCCAGTTTGTAGTATGTGGTTGAAATGGTACAAACATGTGCTGCTCTCTCAGTTGCTTAGCCAGTGGAAAAGGTCAACCAGCTCTCTCAGAGAAACAGCTTTAACAGAGTGGGTGTGGGGGTTATAAAGCCATTTTTAGCTTCATTTATTTGGTTCTGACCTACTTTTACCAGGCTCTGCCACTTCTTTCTGCAAACGCCTTTCTTGCCAGACCTCTTTCTCGCCAGGCCTCTTAAAAATGCTCGATTTCTAATGTTCTGTCTTCAAGGTTAGAAACGTGTCAGGCTGCAACAAACTTAAGAGACAATGGCTGTCTCAAACTGAATAAACAGATTTTAATGGAACAAGCATAGACAAAAGCACAGGCAAAAGAGCAACTGGAAACAAAGCATAAAGGTCCAACGAAAGGGCGACTATACAGAAGCAAACAAAGCAAAAATCAAAGGTGGGGAAAAAAAACAAAAGTGAAAGGCAAATGATAAAAGGATCTGAATTGTAGGAAGAAGGTACAAACTGCACTTAGCAAAGAAATGGTCTGAAAGGAGAGTGAATATACACTGAAGCTAATAATACTGTTGAGTGTGGTTAGTAAGCCAGTGAATTGGAATGAGCGTGACCTGCAGAGGTGAGAGAAGTGGGCTGGAAGCTGGGGATCCAGAGAAAGGAATTGGAGTTCATAGGCAGTAGAAATCTTTCATTAATTTAATAAATGAAACTTACAGGCAGTGCTTTAACGGAGAACCGAAGACACATTGCTTCATTCGTTGGATAAACACTATAGAAAAATAGTTTTCAGTGTGCAGTCAGTTACTTTACGATGAGTAATAAAAAGTATCGGGATGTTATGATGTCATGATATTGATGATGATCATCATCATCATGTTGCTCAGCTACATCAAATCACCAGATTTAAAAAAAAAAAAAATGTTCCTGATTAACCATCTCCATTTTGCTTCATTCTTTCTGAAAACAATATCACCATTCCCAATGAATAGTGCACAAAATTTCAGGCTTGGAATTTAACTCTTCCATTAATCTAAAAAAAATGTATGAATCCACAGATTCACAATGTGCTTTAAGTACCATCATTCAGTATTGTTTTTCAGTACACAGATCCAGATACGGCAGAAGATACAGCTGCGACTGTTTTATAAAAGCAGGCCAAGACAAAATGGTTCAGTGGTTCCTTTGTCTCTGTCATTGCTGCATACACCTGATACATGTAACATGCCAACATCTTTGGCACCGTGCTCCGTTGGAGAAATTCTCCAATTCCCTGTGTGGAAAACTGTCACAAATTGCATTATATATATAAAAAAAAATCTCAAAGGATAACCTTATTCGTAATGCTGTAATGAACGTGTGCAGGCTCATTAAGTCCAGTCATCTGAAATTGCTAAAATGTACAGTTCTGAAAAGCTTACACACTCACTGTATAACGATAATTAATGAAAAAGCTACACACATTCATTACATGTCCAACTAATCATGAAAAAGCATACCTTTTTTTTTTTTTTTTTTTTTTTTTTTTAAAATATATATACATAATGCAATTCGTGACCGTCTTTAGTACAACTGAGTATCTGAGATGTTCAGTCACGCGTAAATTGCTCGGCATTGTGGAAATGCGTGACTTTTATACAGTGTTGCGTTGTTTTTGTTTTAGGTTATAATACACAGTATAATGTCTCATAGGGATTTTCGGTGTATTCTGATAGAAGCTTCTAGTGGCTGCCTTTAAGGGAATAGAAGCTTTCTAGTTTATTGTTTGTGTTTGAGTGTTGCCATTTCATTTGAGTGGTTTGGAGAGGTCTGGGTGCAGTGGATTAAATTAGTTTAGCAAGCAGTGTGAGTGTTTCTCCACACTGCTACACAACAGGCCTCCATGTAGGTCCAAGTGAAATGTACGGAAACATCACTATCCTATCCATAACCCCCATATGCTTCTCTTAACTGGTTCTTCAGATATATACAGTATTCATTTATAGCTAACACTTGATTGATTGATGGTTGATGTTCATAAATTGGATAAGCTATATGACACCCTTCATAGCATCTGATATGAAATGACTTTGTCTTATTCCAACAGGCATTAGCGGTCATGAGCCCTGTTTTTGTCAATTTGGATGTTAAGTTGAATTAACACCAGAGTCAAGTGAGAAATGCATGTGAGATTTTTTGCTTTTTAAAACATCATGACAGCTGATTTTGCACCTGATGATGATTATGATGTAGAAGAAATTAGCAAGTGAAGTAAGAAATGCCAGTTCATTTATATAGTCTCATAGTTCTTATATGCTTCTAAGATTTATATGAAAACCCAAACTGTCATGACGTTGTAAAATATATGTTCCCAGACCTTAAATTATATATAAACTTTTATGTGACCGGAAGTAAACTGATCAGTTTTCACTATGCCCAGAAAGTGTCATAACACACAGCCTTATGCCAACAAAAATATGACAATTTATAGAAGCAGTTTTTATGAATATTGCTGGAATAAGCATTTTTTTATGTTTATGTTGGTTTGTATCAGTTGTCATGGAAATCTTATATAGGTGTTGTGTAGCTTCATAAACATTGCCCTTAAGTAAAATGTTACTAAGGGTAGCTCTATAGAACCTTTATAACACATTCATAACTATGTATAAATCTTTAATAAAGCCATGCTGAAGAATTTCTGCCAAAACTTGCATGAAGAGAAAAGAGCGAACAAGCCTCAGTAATCATTATGGATTGAAAGATCAAGATTTTTACTGTAGGATTTTTAATTAGCTGTTGCATATAATTGCAGATTTGAGTTTAAGAGCCTTAAAATAATTCATTGAGCTGTCATATGGGCTTCATAAGGAAGTGAAGTTGTATTGAACTGGTGCTTCATAATAGCTTTAGATGCAAATGAACCACCAAAGCATTTAATTCAATGGTCCTAAAAGAAACTATATACA
>JAKKZN010000014.1:18694371-18711088 GCA_033441825.1 Pangasius elongatus | reverse complement strand
CACTACTGTGTGTGTGCACTTGGATGGGTTAAATGCAGAGCACAAATTCCGAGTATGGGTCACCACACTTGGCCACTTCACTTCACTTCACTTTTAAAATTTAAACAATAACTGTTAGTGTTAGTGCTCAATAACTGTCTATAGTAAATAAGTATATGATTTAAGACACAAGATCAGTTTATTTAGCAGCCGTAGGCAGATGTGGAAATTTGTTTGTTATTATTGCTAAAATTCCCTTAGTGCAGCGAAAACGACTAAAATAAATAATTCACTATTCATTCAAATGTGGCTTGTCTGAATGTGATTCCTGCTAAAATATTTAAATATTAGCACACAAAATCAGTATTCGATATTTCTAATGTTAATTTGTAAAATAAAGAACTGAGCAAAAGTGGAGATTGTTAGTTTCACTGTAAATCAAGTGACTCCGTGTGTGTAATGCCTTATGAATATGTTATAACATGCTATGCATGTATTCCGAAGTCGTTATACATAAGGCCATCATATACATGCCACTAAAATATTCAAGGCAGGTGTCATTATGTCTACAGATGAATATAATGCACTATGTACTACTTCATAATAAATAAACAACATGTTTAATGCCTTATGAATACATTATTATACGTTATGCATGCATTCATAAGTTGTTATGCCTAAAGACAACATCGAAAGTGTTACTGAAATAATCAAGGCATGTGTCAGTATGTCTAAGACTGAGCATAATGCACTATGTACTACTTCATAATTAATTATAAGAATGTACAGTATATAATGCCTTATGAATGCATCATACTAAGTTGTGTATGCATTCATAGGTCATTATAAATATGACCTGTGTAGAAAGTTGAATATGAAATGATCAAGGCAGGTGTCAGTATGTCTAAGACATAATGCACCATATACTACTTTGTGTATAATGACTTATGAATGTGTTATAATATGCTATGCATGTATTCATAAGTAATACATTTCTACTTTTTTTTTTTTTAATACACAATGCTCATTATTTCACAGTCACTTAGTGTGCATGCTGAATGTTTGCTGTGCGTCTCCCTGCCACTAGAGGAGCTGTTCTGATCCGCTGAGACTTGACCAGATGCGAACGATATGCTGAGATGGAGCCCCGGTGCTCCTGCTCATGTGTTGTGCCGCATGCTAATGCTAGCTCTGATGAGTAAACTGGAAAGTGCTACAGTGTACAAGACAGAGCTCTGACCACTGCTAGGAGGAGGAGCGTGTGTCTGCCAATCATAGCTCAGAGTGGGCGGATCCTGTCCCACTTCTGAGTCTGGAGGGTTTTTTTGGGAGAAGATCGCTGCAATGATTCACTTCCCTACATCCCAACACACACACACACACACACAAATACTTTTATGAGGCAGTTACACTAATACACTAGACCGAGCCCCTCTGCCCCTCTGCCTCTTTCTACCCTCTGCTTTCCAAACTTTTTTTTTTTTAAGAAATACAGAAATATTTCTTAAAGAATTTGTGATTGCTTATTATTGGTTATTCACTAGAAAGGAAGTTATACAGCCATATAAACAAGAAAGTGTCATTTCATGCTCTTTATTAAAATTGGATAGACTTTATTTTTATTTTGTTATCTTTATTTTATTATTTTTATTGATAATAATGCAAGATGTACTATGTGAATGCAGCCTCTGCATGGAGAAAATTAAGTTATATACTTTATTTTTTTTGCCATACTGAAACATCAAATGCATTTATATTCATAACAAATATTATTATTATTATTATTATTATTATTACTACTAGTAGTAGTAGTAGTAGTTATTTATTATATTTTCATAGAAAATTTGCCTGAAAAAGGTAATAATAATAATAATAATAATAATAATAATTGCCATGCCTTGGTCTGTGATATATTGTTGATATGTTGATAGTGTGGTGTGTGTTTGTGTGTGTGTGTGTGTGTGTGCGCGCGCTTGTGTGTGTGTGTGTGTGTGTGTGTGTGTGTGTGTGTGTCGCCTGTCTAGCAGCTGACGTCACTACGTCGCTGCACCTGCTTCCCTTTAACAACAAAATACAGAGCGCGCGGTTGATGTGGTGTTGTTATTATTATTATTAGTATTAGTATTAATATTAGTATGGTCGTTGTTGACCTTTTACATTCGTTGAATGTCAGTAATATCAGCACTACAACAAATATGTACTTCAGCAGAATTTAACTCTAGATTTTATCCAAAAATCCGATTTTTTTTTTCTTTCTTTATGTAAATTTATTAACACTACATAACTAATTATGAACGGGTCCCTGGAGGGATTAAGGGTAATCCGCCTCTCTCTCTCTCTCTCTCTCTCTCTCTCTCTCTCTCTCTCTCTCTCTCTCTGTGTGTGTGTGTGTGTGTGTGTGTGTGTGTGTGTGTGTGTGTGTGTGTGTGTGTGTGTGTGTGTGTGTGTTTATAATGCACGATGCATGAAAAAAGCAAGGAGAAAAACAGGAAAGAGACTTTAAGCGTAGACCTAGAATTAAAATGCGTTAAACCCATGTATCAGGCATCCTCGCTTGTATCCTCGTTTGATTTGTTGTTCTGGAAGCCTGTGTGTGATGTGTAAGAGTGTGTGAGAGAGTGTGTGAGAGAGTGTGTGTTGGCCAGAACGGGCTATAAGAAGGCTCAGTGTCGTGGAGTATGTGTGAGTGAAGCAGTCCTCAGGGAGCTGAAACCCAAATCCGCCTGTAATCTCGCTACAGTATCAGCCATAATTGGCTGAGGACTCCAGATTAAGATTGATGAGACATTAAAGTGGCTCTCTGGAGTTCAGCGATCGATACAGATCCCAAAATGAGAGAGAGAGAGAGAGAGAGAGAGAGAGATGTTCTCCCTTTTATTTATCCAGAGGTCGAAATGCCTCTCTAAATGTTTGAAGAGTGTTTAGTCAGGTCAGTTGTGGATGTTCGGGTGTCTTTAAACGGGCTTATCTACAGCCCTGATCTGATTAGGAGGCTTATTAGCGCCATAATAATAATAATAATAATAATAATAATAATAATAATAATAATAATAATAATAAATAACCGTGTTTCCTGATTTGCGGCCTGGATGTAGTTTAGCAGCCGCTACTCAAAATATGCGGCTTCACAAAGACGTCATGCGTCTCATTTTCTTCAAGGATTAAGATAAAGACGTGCAGATCGAGCTGATTTCCTGGAGGGGGATTGGACAGAAATTAGAGATATTAGACCTAGTAATAACATGCAGGCGAATTTTAAATAAATATCTTCAGCGCGCAAATTAGGTCTTTATACTTAATATCACAAAGTAGTAATAATAATAATAATAAAATTAAAATCTTTTTCCAACCAGCCCCAAAATAGGCAAATATGCACCATTATATTTTATAAATATTTCCCAGCTGTGTAAACATTACTCACATCACGTGCACATGGAAGCTAAAGTCATATTTATTTATTCAGGAATTTGAGGATTTTATTGCTGAACTCGTCGTGTTTTATTATTTTCCCTACATTATTTCAAATAGAAGTTAAATTCAAGTTTACCTTCTTCCCCCTAGCTTGATTGGGTTATTTAGCTTGGATTAAGAAATGAAAGAAATGCGTAGAAGAAACACATTTATGTAACTGCAATCATCTGAAACCCGTTGAATTTCTGTGAACATTTCGATAGACTTAGAAAAATAATTTATAACTGAATAATGATTATAATAACTTAAGGGGTAGTAGCTGTTAGAGATCAGCACCACCTCGTCGTCATTAAATAATAATGATAATAATAATAATAATAATAATAATAATAATAATAATAATAATAATAAAACCATACGTATAGCTACCTCAAGGACGCCGGTGATATTATATATAGGACAGTGGATATATATATATACAATGAGGTATACAGAATATGAATATACAGGTAGGTATGCATATATATTCATCTAGCGCACTGATATTTCGGGCCACAGAAAAAGATCTTTCCTAATGAGCTCCTGGTTGAGGGACTCGAGCCAATTTTCAGACCCTATTTTATATTTGATGACTTTTCCAACATTTAGCAATGCGGAATTTAGGACTAATAATAAAGCTGAATGAAGTGAGAAGCGCCCAACTGCTGTGTGTGTGTTGCAGGCCCTGTGCTCATGAGCACCCCCGCCCAACTGGTAGCCCCCGTGCTGGTGGCCCGCGGGACGCTTTCCATCACTACCAGCGAAATCTACTTCGAGGTGGATGAAGAGGACCAGGCCTTCAAACGCACCGATCCGAGAGTAGGTTGGACTGCTTTGTGCTTTATTTCCTGAGCTGTGTCTTTATTTGTGTCTAATTTCTCCCACGGCGGTGCGTAAATGCGCCGAAACGCACCACGCGCCGTACTGTTTCACAGAGATTACATGGTGGATGTGCGCGAGGATGTGTGCACTTGCATTTCTGACCAAAAAAAAAAAATGTTGAATAAGATTGTAGTACAGATTGTACTACTGCAACTAAATAAGAAAATAGTGTTATTTATGTTAGCGTATTTATCCTATCTACAGCAACATGGCCTAAGATCTCAGGGGATAAGTCTAATAATGCACATTTAGATTGTTCAAATAGTTTACAATATTAAAAATGGCGGATTAAAGTGTGCGAGGTTTAATAAGTCAATGATTACGGGTAAAAACTAAATGTCGCATGTTTGAATACTACTACTACTACTAGTAATAATAATAATAATAATAATAATGATAATGATAATGATAATAATTCCCTGTGTATTTTTCTACACATAGCAACCCGCTATTAATGTGCTACAGCAGTGTATTTTTATATTTCACCAGTGTATCATACACCATGGTGTCGTCTATTTAATATCAGGTTTGACTCAAATCCCGATGAATCTCATGAATCTGTTTCTAATAAGAATAAATCTTAAATCAGAAACTAATTTCCAAACTACTCAGTGTGATTCAGCCTCCAGTATGATTCACCCATGACTATAAAACACAGATTTCAATAATAATAATAATAATAATAATAATAATAATAATAATAATAATAATAATAATATTTTCAGTTTTTCAGATTCTGTTCTCATAAAATCCATGTCTGAGTCATTATTGGCACACGAATATCCTGTCTTTGTTTTTGTTTTTTTTTTTTAATTTTTTTTTATTAACTCTTTAAATAAATTCAGAGACAGAAATGTTTTAAAAAAAAATCTAATCACAATGTTTATATTCCAGTGTATTTCAAGTGCATTGTTTTTTTTCAGGTATATTTTTTTCCATATATATAGTTCAATATTCTCATTTCAGATTTTATCATGTATGCAAGGTACAACCAAACAAAAAAAAAAAAAAAAAAAAAAAAGAGGTGGAATATACTTTAAATAAGAATTCAAGTATTCTTATGGAATGTCTAAAAAAAACTGTAACAAATAGTACCATCAAATGTAAACTCTAAAAATTCGGAACTTGCCATGAACAATAGTGAAACTATCACTGCGGGTCTGAAGGGGAATTTTTTCATCTTTTCAATGAGAAATAATTCACGCGAATGTAATCATTCAAAAAAAAAAAAAAAACAGGTGGAATTAAACTTCTATTTTACATGTCACAGAACAACATTCACAATTTTTGAGACGAGCGGAATCACAATCTACAAATGTGTGTATTTACAGTATAAAAATGTACAGGGTTTGTCTAACTCGTCACGGGGGAAAAAACAGAACGGTTTATGAGGCGTTTAAAAGGTTTTGTTGGATTGACGGCTCAATAAGAAGAAAAAAAAAAATATATATATATATAACACTGATAAATAACCAAATAAACATTTTGATTGTTGTTACATTTTTTTTTTTTTTTGCTCGCGTATATGAGCAACACAAAACACAAAATAGAATAGTAACTTCAGGACATGAGCTATAAAAACTATTTTAGACTGTGATCTCTAAAATAATTTTTATACAGACACATTTTAAGAAGAAGGTGGGGTAAGGTTTAAAGATCAGCGAGCCTTATTGTTTCCTTTTGTCCTGGAACAGGCTTCCAGACTTCAGGCAGGCGGTTATACCCAGCCCGACTCTATGCCTAGGATTTTTCACTTCGCACAGTACATGTGGATATAATTTCTTGAGTCTCTGCTTTACCTCAAAGCTTCTCCAGACTTTTCGGGTTGGTCAGGATCTCCCTTGCAAGCCTCCAAGTCTGCTTGGCGGCGTTTTCGAGCGCCGAGTGCGGTTTGCCCTGGAACAGGTCGAGGTTCGGCAAGAAGTAGTGCGGGCACCGGCGGCACTGCAGGCACGAAATGAGCTGCAGCAGGATGCCGTTCAGCCGGTCTCCCAGACAGTTCTCGTCCCAGTCCGACTCCCGTGGATGTTTCTCGCACTCGTAGGAAACCAAGGTCTTCATGTGGTAGTTGTTGAGCGGCTGGCCGGGGAGTTCGAGGTGCCGGTCGCGCAGAGTTTTCAGCAGCGAGAGGCACTTCTTCCTGCATCCGCCGAGCAGCAGCCTGTTCTCGGCCTCGGCGAACTGCAGCACCCAGGCGTCACTTTCGGCCGAGCTCTGCTTCCCGTTCAGCGAGTAGCACTCCTTGGACAGCAGGTTAAACCCCTCGGCCTTGACCTCGGCCACGCGGTTCGGACCGGGCCACGGGATATGTGGCAGGGGCCAGTGCGCGGCGCTGCGCGGCCAGATCCCTGTGCACTTGAACGCCGGTGTGATCTGGACCACGTAGCGGTCGCGGATGCGCAGCTTCACTTCGCTCGTATCGGCCACCATCTTGACCGAGTCGCGGTAGCTGCACTTGTCCACGGCCTGCGCCACAAGCGTCTGGAAACGCGAGCGGATCTTGCGCGCTGACAGGTATCCAGAGGCCGTGATGAACTCCACCCAGAGAGACATGCTGCGCTTGCGGCCGTCGCTCAGCTTCAGCACGGCGCAGCCGGGCAGCGAGCCGTCGTCCACGAAGTTGAAGACGCCCATCTGGTTGAGATAGAGCACTACCTCGAACTCAGTGGGCGAGACCACCTCGAGGCCCTCGAACCGGTTGTCCAGCTCATTGAGCGAGCTGATGAAGCGCGGCTCCTGCACCTCGACCTCCTTGAGCACATCTGAGACCACCTTGCACACCTCGCGGATGGTCTTAGCGATGGCCGCCTTGCGCGCTTGGCACTTCTCGTTGTAGTACTTGTTTAGGTGGTACACGAGCTTGGCCTGCGCGGCGATCATGTTGGGGCAGAGGTCCGGGTTATACACCGGAGGCTCGCAGTAACCCGACGGATCCAACGCGGCTGTTTGCACGGGAGCCAATGCTAGAGAAGAAAAGGGACCTATTAAGAGCAGAAAAAAAGTTTCCTAATACAAACAAACAAGCCTGCTATTTGTGCTCCAGGCACACGCGCGCACTGACGCTTAAATCATCCGCTCTGCTTTCTTCTGCAACAAGAAATAAAAAGAATATGTATAGAAAAAAGTAGGTCCTCGGTGGTCGCAGTGATTAAAAGTCCATCGGTGCTGCATGCAAACACACACCGTCTCCACGCGCATCGGTTACAAACACATCCTGTCGGATTTCCCCGTCTTCATGCGCACAGTTTTTTTTTTTTTTTTGGGGGGAAAGTGCTGCGTGCTCGTGTTTGCGGGACTGTGCGTGTGTGTGTGTGTATATATACGTGTGTGCGCGCGCGTGTGTGTATGTGTGTGTGTATATATAAGTGTGTAAGTGTGTGTATATCCTCGCCTAACCGGTGTCGTCGGTGTGTTTCAGGTCTCCGCACACACCGCGCTCCAGTGAAATTATAAAGGGAGGGGTTTTTAAGGGCGTCCAATGAAGGCGCGATTCGTCACCGCTTTCAGGGTTTATGGACAGCGGATTAAATGTTGAGCTTTTATATATGAGACTAAATTGAAAAGGAGTCGCGACTCTAGGACAGGAAGCACCTATAGGATACACTATGGGCTGAGAGAAAAAAACAAAAAACAGGTTTATTTTATTTTATTTTATTTAGTTTATTATTATTATTATTATTATTATTATTATTATTACTATTATTATTATTATTATTATTATTATTTCAATTCATGTATTTATCTCTTTGCATATTTGTCTTTTTCCCCCCTTTTTCCTCTCAGGCTTAATATTGTGATAGTTGACCTTAACTGCGTAATTTCATTTCATTTCATTTCTACCATTTTATTTCAGTTTAAACATGACCATCTTCACTGCGTGGTCACCTTGTTGTGTGTAGAAAACGCGTTGCTTGATTACAGGAGAGATGACAGCAGAAAGAGCTTTATTTCCTCTGTTCTGCTGATTGGCTTTCTGGGTTTTTCCTCCCCACAGTATTCTCCATTAATACGCGCTGTGTGGCGGTTGGAGCTGTAAAGCCTGGCATTTATGGTTCGTTTAGAAACAAGCTAACATTCCACAAATAGCCTGAAAATATCAGCTGTGTTAATAACAACCTGAAGCTCGGATATTACAGAAGTGCGGAAACATAATGATCCGCATCACCTGTTTATCGGAAAAGGCGCACTGTAGGGGCTGTTACTAAACCCAGAAATGAGATGGCCATTTATAGATTTTTTTTAGTTTTGAGTTCAGTATGATGTTATGAAACGAAGAGGACAGTTTCGTTAAAAAAAAAAAAGTCGGTATTTAAAAGGTCGCAGTATTTTTTTTCCTCATTTCGCGATAAAATGCATGAAGATGTGAATCATGTTGATCTGAAGATTAACGCGTGAAACATCTCCATCACTGGCTGCGTGCTTTAAAATGGTTTTTGTCCTTTTTTCTTTCTTTACATCCTCCTTTAATATAGGCTATGTCTGTATGTCATTCTTCAGTGTGTGTGTGTCTGTGTATGTGTATCTGTGTGTGCGTGTGTGTGTCTGTCTGTCTGTGTGCGTGCGTGTGTGTGTGTGNGTGTGTGTGTGTGCGCGCGTGTGCGTCTTCTCTGACGTGTTAATTTTGATTTCATTAATAAGAATCCGTCGATTTGGACATCAGTATGTTTTTAAATCCTCATTTCCACACGGATTAGTCTCTCTTATATTTTACTAGTTGGTTAATTCGGATGTAATCTGATTGTTCATGGACTTTTTTGAGTGCCGACTTTAAGCCGGTTTTTTTTTTCCCCCGTAAATTATTTCAATGACTTTTACAACATTTAAAAATAAATAAAGGAAGGAAAAAAACCCGCTGATTTAATATGATGATTATTATTATTTTTCAGATGGATTTCTTTTCTGTGGAAATGTAGTATAATTTATTACACAGATACTCCATCTACACCTACTGACTACTTCATGAGATTGTGTTATTTACTGTTTTATTGGATTCGCCTTTTCTGTATCATTTCCTGCATCATTACTACTAACTGAGTTTGCTTGAGTTCGGCTTTAACCAAATTAGTTTCGGATATTTCAAGGTCGCTCAGTGGGTTAATTCAAGCTGTAAGCAAAACACACACTCCGTCATCCTGAAAAGACTGAATGATTTCAGCTGAGCTGCCTTCTGATGCTGCAGCTGTGTTCAGCTTTCTCACTGTCTCCCTGTGTGTGTGTGTGTCCCTGTATGTGTGTCCCTGTGTGTCCCTGTGTGTGTGTGTGTGTGTGTGTGTGTGTGTGTGTTGGTGGGGCTGCAAAGCCGTAAACAGGCCTTTAAGAAGAGCTGAAGCAAAACCAGCTCATGGTTGGATGGAAACATTCCGAGCGTCCCTCCTCCTCCATCATGCACACACTGGAGCTCGCAGACACACACACACACTCACACACACACAGGGACACACACACATTATACACACACTATAGTACACACAGACTGGTGCTGATAACAAAGATATAGGCACTTGGATATGATCAACCATATACAAAACTCAGTTAATGTACAAATTAATAATTCATATAATAATGATGGAATATGAATGAAAAAAAAAACAGTACTTAAAATCCTTAACCCTTTGTAATCCCAGTTTATTCACTTTTTAATCCTAAAGTTTATCATTCAGTAACTACAGTGAAGCTTATAGGAAAATATATATATAATCCCATGAAAGAGAAATGTAGTCTTGGGTTTTTATTATTATTATTATTAGTAGTAGTGCATACGTATAAACTGGTGATGAGGCAAGAGTAGAATAATACCTGAGACTTACAACTGAGAATAAATACATAAAGAAGTCAGGAATCATCAGAAATGAAATAATATTGAATATTAAAACTAAAATATTATTTACTTGCAAAGGCAAACATTATTTATTTAAAGCCGTGCTGTAACATCAGCGTCATTGCATATGATCATTCTTTTGTATTTTTGTATTATTGGAGGTGATGTCTGTGCTACATGGTGACTCTGACCAGGATAAAGTGGTCACTGAAGATGAATGGATGGATGGATGGATGGATGGATGGATGGATGGATGGATGGATGGATGACGAACAATGAACGGTGCGATTTTTGAAGCAGCATGACGGTGAAATCGAAATTATTTTCCTCCAGCGTCTGAGCGAGTCTCCAGACCAGAGCGCTGGTCACTGTCTGGAGCTCATGCTCTGTAGTGGCTTGGCCTTCACTGTATCCTGCCTGGCGCGGTCAACATTGTAGAAGTTGCCAGCCATAATTAATAGCTCTCTGCTGCTTTTGGATGGAGATCACATATTAGATCCTGATTGCTTCATGAAGCTAAATGTATAACAGGTGTACACCGAAATCACTTCTGCTGATTGATGAATGATCAGTTTTTCACTTATTTATTCATTTTTATTTTAGTTTAGAATTTAATTTTGGATAAAAGGCTTGTCGTGATAGTGAAAAATGCAAAATGGTACATTACACACACACACACACACACACACACACACACACATTCTCAATTTTTATATATATAGGCATTAGGTACACTTCTCTTTGATTCTGAGATATATCAAGCTGCATCATAATAATAATAATAATAATAATAATAATAATAATAATAATAATAATAATAATAATAATAATAATCTGTGATGGACTGGCTTTCCATCCATCCACAACCCTCACCCAGGTTACTGTAAATAAATAAATAAATAAATAAACAATAGCCCAGTGCGTATTCCTGCCTCTTGCCCAGTGCTCCAGTGATTGGCCCTGGACTCACCACGACCCTGACCAGGATTATGCGCTTACTAAACCCGAATGAATCAATGAATAAATAAATAATAATTGATACACTAGTAGGACGAGAGTTTATAGTGTTGAGGAAAATTCTACAGCTGGTTCACAGGCAGCGATTTTCTCAACCCAAGTTTTATTTCCCCCATTTTCCATCTTAATGGTATTCCCCAGATTCCGTCTGATTTTTCCTTGGGATTAGGCCTAGCACGTGCTCCGGGTCAGCCTGTCCCGTTGACCCTCATGTTCAACATTAAAAAGCACATTTATCCTGTGTGTGTTTTTAATGCATGTAATCCACGGACAGATCTGCGTCAGCGGAAACCGCATCAAAGCATACTTTCAGAATTTTTATCTCATCGTCGGAGCGGTTTACCGAACACATCCAAGCCATCAAATCGTAAGTGCCGTATAACTCATCTGCACTTTCAAAGCTGACCGAGCGGCACTTCATCTCCCCCTTGACCTCTAGCCTTTTTTTTATGTCTCTATAACATAGCTCGTTGTGTGTCTCTATAACGTCCAGCATCTCGCTGGCGTTTCTGGGACAGCGCCTTTCGGTATGGACGCTATTTCTGAGCCAGTGAATGGGATGTGTGATCGTGTAAATCAATACAATGAGTCTGGCTTCCGCTCATGTTGCACAAGCATATGACCGAGGACACGTTTAGCTTGCTGAAGGCCCCTTTGTTCTCGAGTTTCCTCCCCAGTGATCTCTTCATTTTT
Organism: Pangasius elongatus; assembly: GCA_033441825.1. Classification (NCBI taxonomy): domain Eukaryota; kingdom Metazoa; phylum Chordata; class Actinopteri; order Siluriformes; family Pangasiidae; genus Pangasius; species Pangasius elongatus. The sequence continues at coordinate 18,699,249 of JAKKZN010000014.1, read as the reverse complement.
CTTCTGGCCCTCTCGTCTTGTTCTGATGATCCCTCTTGTCAGAACATTTCGCTAGGCTCGTAATGGCTCTTGTCAAACAACCAAAATTGGCATGTGACACCACACTTAACCGTCCCACAAGAACCCTTTAACCAGGGTTCAGATACCCTTCTGTTTTAACGGGAGATCTGATGGATAAACACGAATCCTCAAATGTAAAACTGAGCATTTTCAACAAACGTTGTTTAATTAGCGTGTAGTGAAATGCAACGGCAGATAAAGATATAATATTACGCCATGCTGATGTGATGATTACTGCAATGAATACACAAATTAGTTGATTAAAATGGTTAATTTTGTGCTCTAATTAGGACGTTTGTGAAGCTGATATGCAACCTCGGCGAAGGTTAGAAAAAAGAACGTTAACGCTACGATATTACACACTGACGTATAATGATTAGTACAATGTATAAATATAAATATAAATGTGTTAATTAGAACGAGTCATGTTTGTTTCATTTTGACCTTGTGCTTTAATTAGTGCTAATTAAATACCCTTTTTTATAGGTATTCGTTTTTAGATTAGATGATTAGAAAGCAAAACATTATGAAAGTCCTGTTTATGTTTAAACATATCATTTTACTAGCTACATACACAGTGTTTTTGGGATAACTCATCATTAGCGTGTACATTACATGTCACGTTTTAACTTTATGTGCGTTTTATCAGTAGAAGTTTCAATCTGAATTTCCCCACAGTGTATTTTCCAGCCGAACTTGCCATGGAAAGCAGCGAAGGATTAAAACATATCCCAAGCTTTGCTGCCATTGTCGCCCTCTAATTGAAGCTAATAGTCATTTTTTACATGTCCGTGTTAATAATCCTATTATTCAGTGACAAAAGAGGTCATTGTGGCCATATTCCATCATCACACAGGGACAGTTCTTTGTGCTGGTCCCATCATCCTTTTCGAGTCGCTCTTTGTGCTCGGAAAGAACAGCAAAAAAATGGATTTGAGCCAAAAGGCGTCGCTAGGTCACAGCACAGATTATCAAGTGGATTTAATGGAGTGGCGTAGTCGAATATAAATCAGATTAAGGGCCTCGTTGTTTGAGAGCAGCGATATTACCATGGAGCCCGGCGTTGCGAGAGACCGCATTATACAAGACTGACACTTATTATGACATATCCCTTTCAACTAGCTGTGACTGGATAGCAGAATTGTCATTGAGTTTTCGTAGCCGAGGCGAATTCGGTTATTCCAGGCAATATGGCCGCACCACAGGACTCCCAGTTAATTTCCTTTTGCCTCCTGCCTGTCAGCCCCCTACCTTCCACGCCTCGGATCCAGTCCCTCCATTTGTTTTAGTTTCCATGCCGCATTAGCGACCTCCTCCCATGGGGTGTTTGGTAGCTGAGGACAAAACAGCCCGAGGCGCACATTTTAGAGGCCAGAGCCATGTTCGAAGCAGCTCGCCAAGCTAAAGCCATATGTGCTTAAACCACCTCTATAAACCCCAACCTTGAGAACACAAATTAACTTTACTGCTCTTTAAGTGCTCGGAGAGAAAGCGAGAAAGAAAGAGAGAGAGCATCCACAAAAAAAGATCCACTCGGATGGCAGCACTATACTGTTTCACCCCCACTTCAATATCCAATGCTCAGTGGCTTCCCTGATAAATGACACCCAAGCATTTGCATAGATTTCATTTATCACGTGGGTCGATTTAAAAAAAAAAAGTTTTTTTTTTTTTAAATTTAGAATATCATGGAGCTCTCGGTTTTAGCATTGTGTGGAAAAACTGATCAACAGTGCAACAATCCCAGCTCCCTGTGATTAATCTTAATGTGCATGAGAGACGGCTCGTGTCGAGAGGTTGAGTCTGTAATCATTTGCCCGCTGACCCGATGATACGCAACCCAAAAGCATCTTCACAACAGCCCCGGCGTGGACAATGCGCTAGATGCATTTCAAATTAATAACGCCGCCCTGTTCTAAGAGCGGGTGCTGAGCAGCCGCTTGTGAAAGGAGGAAAACAAAGGGGAAAGGAGGAGAGAAGAGAAAGAGGCTGCTCTCTTCACCAGGTTGGGGGGCTTTGGGTAATGAAATGGTGGTGGATGAAGCCCATGATGAAATTAGGCCATGTAACCCAAATACGAGATGAAGGCTTCATAATTGCAAGTTCTCGAGATCTGAGGTGCCGGGTGCCAACTGTCGGAGCAGGGCTAATGATGACAAATGTCTCTGTATGCAGATTGCATGAGGGGAGGGGCAGGGAGAGAGGGAGAGAAAGAGAGAGAGAGATAGAGGAGGTCAGGAGGAGGGAGAGGGAGCCAGTGAGCTGCTGAAGTGAAAGTGAGACAGGCGACAAAAAGAAAACGAACAAAACGCAAAAACGAATAATGACTTGTGTTATCGTCTAGGACTGAAGTATGGAGTTTGCGGAGTATGGTGCTAGAAATGCCCAAATGTTTTGGCTTGTTGTTCGGTTGGAGTTTTGGTGCCTACTGAACAACTGGGAGGAAAGAAAACAGTGAGCAGTCATCTATGTTATATCTAGGACTGAAAGACATGGACTATAGCTCTAAAAATGTCCAGGTGTTTAAGTTTGTAGTTTAGTTGGTGTTTTGGTGCCCACTGAACCAATGGAGGAAAGCATAAATTATTATTATTATTATTATATATTTTTTTAAATAATAATCAGTCATCTTTGTTATGATCTAAGACTCAAAGCTATGTGGATTATAGTGCTAAATATTAGTGCTGATTTGGGTTCTTGTTTGGTTTGGAGTTTCTTTTTTTTGGTGCCTACTGAGCCAATAGAGGGAAAAAATAAATGAATAAAAAAAATTAATTAATCAGTCATCTAAGTTATCATCAGACTGAAAGTCATGTGGATTACACTACTCAAAATGTCCAGCTGATTTGGTTTATAGTTTGGTTTGGGTTTTTTTTTTCTTTTGGTGCGTACTGAACCAATGGATGGAAAAAAAAAATTAAATAAAATGATAAAAACAAACAACAACCAAACAAATAGCAGTTGTGTAGAAGTTATCATATAGGTTATGTGGATTCTAGTGCTAAAATGCCATTTTGTTTTGTAGTTTGGTTTAGTTTTTTTATAGATAGATAGATAGATAGATAGATAGAAACAATGAGCAGGCATCTAAGTCATCATATTGAACACAAAGTGTGCCAATTATAGTGCTATAAAAATAGCCAGATGTGCTTTGTACTGTGTTTGGCTTGTCAGTGCGTACGGAGCCATTAGAGAGAAAATAAAAACACAAAACACTGATTAGTGCAAATTTTATAGCACGTTTTAAACTGATTCATAAGATGTTGCTTATACTTTGCTCTCATTTCAAAAGGGTCAGCAATAACATCACGAACACTCCACTCACGTCCTAAATAGCCTGCCTTGCATATTTTGCCTTAAACGTACTCGTAAATCAGTCTGTGTTTATAGCGAGCGGCGAGGGTGGCTATTAAAAGAGCAAGGAGCTTTAGTGTTGCTGCAAGGCCCCAGCTTTCCCCAATTTGTTGCGTGAATGGCTTTTTGAAAGAGATCTGGGTCACTACAGAGGGAGCCCCCTTTTTTGTTTGCCCTCGCCCCATCTGTGTCATCTGGTGGTCCTGCGCGAGAGGGGCGGCATCGCGGGGAGGCGGGGCTGTGTGTGTGGGTTCTCCCTGGTGACTGGGGCCAGTTGTTTTATGGACTCGCCAGAGTGGTGCAGGCAGTTCATAAGTTGCCGGTTCCTTTGTTTAGCACGATGGGAGGACACGTGGGAGGCGACACGGCCATATTGACGTATATCATTTCCATTAGTAACACGGGCAAACCCTCAGCACACTTTCGCTTCCGCACACCCTCTTAGTGGCTTTGGAGAGATGACGTGGAGATGTTTTAGAGTCTGAAAAAGTTTCCATGGTGAGGTGAAGTTGCTATTGTTCCATGTTCATTCACAAACATGTTGCAGAAGGATTTAGCAATACTGAAATCACTCCTTGCTATGACTGAAAAAAAAACGGTCCCAAATTCTCAATGCCTGTTATATTCATGAATATTCATTAATTGTCTCATGTTATGGTTAGCGATTACGACTGCCACGAACAAGCCTTGATATTTATTCCTGCAGATTGCCTGTGAGTGATGTGGAGAGACAGCCCCAGCCTCACCGCTCTGTTTCGTATGAAGCGGCAGCATGCGGGCCTAGTGGCCAGCCGCTTATATTACACGCTCATTAACACCATATGAGTGCCTTTGTGAAGCTGACACGCCACCTCAATGAAGGTTAAAATGATTGATACCTTTAGGGTGGATTTATGCGAGCGTCGTTTCGTGAGGATTTAAATTTCACAGTGGTTAGGAGAAATTAGAAATTGCTTTTATTAATACATCTCAGGGCATATGTGCTCGTCAGTGTGTTGTAATGCTGTTAAAGGAAATCTGCATTAAAGTACGTAGACACTTTCTTTCCTATGGCAAGTCATCACGTTAACGTTAAACTGAATTTTTCACCTTTTTTCTTTTATAGCGAAGAATTCTCTTCGATTCATTAGAATCTTTGATATCTTTACTTTCAGGCCTTTTATTATATTGACCTAGAAAATTTATGAAACACAACAGGATGTGTTGTTATAGGAAAAATAATCAACAGCCTATTTTCCTATTTTATATTTTCCTATGATATTTCCTAATACAGTTTTTTCTTAATAAATAATATGTTGTACATTTAACCATTGCTTCTGTAACCATTGCCGCTTAGCTTCTGTTATCACTCATGCTATAGCAGTCGTGGCCTAATGGTCTGAGAGTTGGACTTGTAACCTGAAGGTGAACCTGAAGGTCGTGGGTTAGAGTCTCGGGTCCGGCAGGGATTGTAGGTGGGGGAGT
>JAKKZN010000014.1:18681975-18692635 GCA_033441825.1 Pangasius elongatus | reverse complement strand
ATTGGTGGAGCATAAGAATGAACCAGACAACACAGCATGAGTAAAGAGAGAGTACTAATTTCATATGACTTATTAAGTATCTCTATCATCTGAAAGGCAGTTTTGAGTAATAAATTAGAACAGTACATAAGTTATTAATCAAAGATTAACATATTAAATATGAGAACCAGGTCAAAAGCTTTGAAATTCCACTGATTTTATGACAGTAGCAGTTCACTCTGGCTTCCTTTCAGTGAGGTTTGGAAAGGACTGGAGCTTGAGAGCATGCAAAACGTGTCGACACCCGTCTAACGAAGGCGGATTAGCCGTTTACAGAAGCCGAAATATGATGGGTCAAGGCGAGGATGCGCTTTCACCGCAGCTCCGGCGCTGCATAATGAATGAATGACAGGAGAAGGGGAAACTGCCAGTCGGCTGCCGTGAAGCTCCACAGCTCCCCTTGATCATCTTTGGCTGCCTCCCTCTCAACTCTGCCTGGAAAAGCTGCTTTTCCCCCTCTCTCTCTACTTCTATGCTTTTTATTCAGCCTAATTTACACATTTAAGACATTTTTGTTTCCTGATTTGCAACCCCCTCCACTCTTTTTCAGTCTGTGAACCCGCACTTGCAAGTTTGTCTCCTTCCCTTGCTCCTTCTTTGAGATCTTTTTTCTCTCTCTCTCTCACCCTCTCTCTCTCTCTCTCTCTCTCTCTCTCACTCACACTTTCTGTATTCTCCGTCTGCCTTGGGGCGATGAGCTAATTTCAGGTTCCATAATTGCAGTGTGTTGTACACCTGCCTGCTATTAATTCTCCCCCGTCATTCACTCTCTCTGCTGCTTAATGAGATATTATTGTAATTGTTGTTATTATGGTGTTTGCCATAATTAACATGATTGATGTCGGTGCTAGGGGAGGGTTTATTTTGGCACTTCAATGGACAAGGGGATGTTTGTTTTCTTGGACAGGAACCTAGCCGAGGTGAAGAGATTGCTCATTCCTCTAGACATTCGAATGGATTTTGAGCAAAGGGGTAGGGTGGGTGTGGGGGTTGGGGGGGTGATGTGTCCAAGCAGATTTGGGCCAACAAATTGTATTTAAGGGAAGAGAACTTGACCATTCGATTCAAATGCTGTTGTTTTGCTATTGGTGTAGATACAAAAGGGAATATAGGCAAGTAGGCCCCAAAGCTTTCCTTTTGGCTGCTGGCAATCCAATTAGAACTTCAATAGGGTCATATTAAGGGGTCTTCATGCTAGAAGTTTTGCATTTGCATGTGGATGTGTGAGCTTATGTATGTGTGGCTTGCAATTTTGTGAAGGGTGCACTCTTCAGAGTTCTTCAGTATGTCCGTCTAGGGCTGTGGTTCTCAAAGTGTGGCCTGTGAAACCCCAGGGGGGCATGAAACTTAAGGAAGTCTATATCACAACTCACAATTATCAAAGTTATTATATTTTATTATTAAGTTGCTCTCATTGTTACCCTATTTGTCTGAAGCCCTGAATGTGATGGGCTTAATCCAAACCTCAATAACTCAAAACAAGTTGCCTATAAATAATGTGAACTTGGATCTAATGTGTTCTCTCAGTGGAAAGCTCAGGAAAGCTCTATGGCTATAATAAATATATAAAATATTATTCTACAGTAAATAATGTTCATGCCATATCAATAGATCTGTACTTAGAGTGTCCATGGAATACATTTTGTACTAAAACATGTTCCTGGCTGCAAAAAATGTTTGAGGACCCCTGCTCTAGAGGAACCCTTGAAGATTTCCATGTAGAACACTAGAGCAGAATGTTTTCCTTTCAGAAAAGCATAAGAACGTGAGAACCATTGACAATTTAAAGAATCCTTGAGAAAATATTTTCTAAGTTTATTTAATTTAATCTAAATCTATATCCTTTGAATGTTTGTTGGCTTGTTTCTCTGAGAGAACAGTTAGCCAGACAGAGTGTAGGGTTCTAAGGAGAACCCCTTTAGAGAGCTAACACTCCTTAACTCACATGTACAACTCAAGCTAACAAACCTGAATCCTTAATCAGAAAATCATTCATTCATGTTCAATAACCACTCCATTTTGGTAAGAGTTTTGGTGGATCCGTAGCCTATCCCAGTACCACTGGGCACAAGGTAGGAGAATTCACTCCGGATGGAATGCCAGGCCATCACAGTTCATTGTAATCTGAGCTCTGAATCAAGAGTCCTAGAGCTGTGAGGTGGCAATGCTAACCACTGTGCCACAATACCACTATCCTGAAAATCTCATAATTGTTTCACTCAGGTTTGGTGACCTATCATGATGCTTAGAAATGGTACAAGGCTTCATCTACACTCTTTAGTAAAAATTTAGAGCATAAATGATGTTTGGTTTGTCCCTCTGAGAGAACTCAGCAAATACAGCAAATATTTTCTTCTATCAAATAGGACTGCAATAATAGCTCCTTTATGAAGACAGGAACTAGAAAATCTTAGGAGGACACTTTTTTAAAGAGCATATATCTTGGAAATCTATCTGTACATTTGTATGGTAGTCTGTGTGTGTGTGTGTGTTCAAACACACCTCAGTTACCTGATATACCCCCGTTAGCTGTGTTAATGGGCAGATGCCCCTCGAGAGCTCATTATATTCCATAGTCTCGTCTGGAGTTGAGTGGAGCACGGTCTCTCTTTCGCCTCTATTTTTTGTCACACACACACACATGTACATATACACACACCACCCCCACACGCCCTGCATACGTATTGCTCAAGCTAGTTCAAGCTAGGGTTCCTGGTGAAAATGAAATGCAGATGGTAAGCGAACTGATGTTAAGTATTTTTGGAAATCATGTGCAGGAATCCAAGTTTGGACTAAAAGTCCGATTTCCAAAACATACTTGCAAGCACAGCTCCAGGATCTCTCTCCTCGACGTGGCGCTACAAAAGAGGCCGAGCCCTTTTGTCTGCGTTTTTCTCAGTCTGACAGCCGTTTAACGCCACACGACCTGCATCTTGAGTGGCACTGCTGTGGCTCGCCAATCCTGTTAAAGGCAATGATCAGCGTTCCTATGCGATCTGATGTGTTTGAAGCTTTTCCCCATTTGGGGAAAGACCCAGCCAGTCTTGCTTTAAACTGCAGAGTGGGGCTCCTTTCATCCAGGCATCAAGCTGTGAGGGCTAATCACGAAACCTTTACAATGATGAATACAGAGAGAACTTTCTCAATTGGTGAAGAGAATAATGAATGGCCGGAATACAATACTGGAATGAGAAACAATGGTGAGTGAAATGCAATCAGTCGCTACATTTTAGCATTATGTGGTCAGTGGAATTTTGTTTTTCCAAAGTATTTTAGTTCTAATGTTTCTTCATCCATCTCTCTCTTCCTCTCTTCTTAAAAATCAATGAAACGCCCAAGTGTATTCAGGCCTGTTCAAAGGGATCAGAAAAGAAAAGGCTGAGCATAATGCTTAATAGGTGCTTTAGTAATTCCTGGGTTTTCATAGCTTAATCTGTTGTGAAAGGCCCAGCCAGGAGAAGAGAGGCCTGCAAATGGCCCTCAGTGTTAATGCAATGTGACTTCTGTACAATAAGGGCACTAGCGCTCCAGAAGTGCACTCTGCATAGCTACCTTTTCTTCCGTCTTCTTTCAGCCCTCTGAACCCGTTGTTTAAATGTTGCATAAGGCAGGGTGGATAAGCCTCTCCAGCATTCTCTTCTCATAATTTTAAGTCCTCTTTTTAAGACTATTATTTCTCTGAGCTAGCAAGACCAGTAGATATAAGTAGCTGAGCTTGGGTCCTCTTTTGTTGCAAGTCAGCAATTGGTTCGACACAATCAGGAGTGCTGTTGTGTATTAAACACACTTATAGCATGCCTCATTTCTCCTGTTTGGCTGTTGTAAGAGTATTGGTTTGCTCTTTTGGATGCCAAAGGCCAAATACAATACACATTTATTCAGGATGTTACATTTGAATGAATATGCAGCTTACTGGGTATCATGAGAACCCAAGGTTTTATACCGTAAAGAAGATTTGGATTGTTAAAGAGCTGAAAATGGTATAAGAGGAACAAAATACTTTGTGACCTACCATTTATAGGAAAATAATCATCTGGCATGGTAACAATAACTCTGCGATCATGTGATTAATTTCCCTAAACTGCATGCCTCCAAGTGTTTTATTCCTTACTTCAAACCCAAACACATTCTGACTGGTTCTTGGTTTGTTGTTTGGCCCTTAGTTGGCTTAGTTGGCTTAGTTGATCAAGTCTTGCATTCATCACAGTGTTATTGTTTTGATTTCACTAGCCATAATGTCTAATAATGGAAAACCTCCAATTCCAAGGAAGATAGTTAGCAGCAACGTTAGCACTGCAGACATAGCATCATCGCTACAGTTGGACTGATAACAATAACAGTCCTACAAAATTCACAAAACTTGCAAAAAATGCCTAGTTACAGGTTGGGTTTTGGTGAGATAAAATTAATTAGTAAAGACAACCCATGTGCTATAAGATTATTTTTCATTATTTATCATAACCTGTATATACTATGTTTTATAAAAGATTACTTGTCCTTGTTGTATCATCAATGTCCCTGTTATATAAGCATACCATGGCACATTCCTAAAGACGTGCACATCTTGCATACCAGTTCCTCTGAATTTCACAGACTGGTGAGCTGCAAAATAAAGATCCCCATAGTACAAGCCCTTTCCCCTCCGACAGTAACTCATTAATCAAGATCTGATTTCGGTGCAATAGTTCAATCAATGAGGAAATGCCTATGATCCAGCTTTAGGGAGCATTTACTCACACGAGCAATAAATCATTTTATGAACTGGCCGTCCTGCTTGCACTTTGTGAGTGCTCCTATTTCAGCCATTTCCTTTTCACATGGGAGAGAGAAAGTGCGGGAGAGAGAAAGATAGAAAGAGAGGGATTGTTACCAGAGAATCCCCTTTAGCATTGTATGGGAAAGGCCTTGCAGGATTTTTTTTTTTTGACTAGACAGCATGTCTTGATATTTCACTTGATCTATGCATTCATAGGGGGAATGTCTACTTTGTGTTTCTGTAAACGTAAAGTCATCCTTGGTGCTTTAGGAGCTAGTGTGGCTAGGTTGCTGACCCTGGAGAAAACGGCTTGCATTAATATGCTGTAATCCAGTGTAATTAGTCAACTAGCTACATGCCAAGCAGCTTGTCACAGCCTGTCAGCTTTGGCAGGCCTGCAAGATGGCCTGCAGTCCCTACGGCCAGCAGGGACATGGACACTTCTGTCATCCATCTTTCCCTCCTTCTGGTCTTCAGATGCGATCATTCAGTTATGCCATTTGGTTTCATTCATGCTCCATTGGCTGAATTAAATCTGTTTTGGTAATACGTAATCTCTGACATGGAAATCTTATCATTTTAAGGTGTCCTAATATGTACCTGATCGACAACCATGACCACACAAACAGCAACAGGAGTATTTAGCAGAAAGCTCATTTTCTGTCCCGGGGAAAGTCCTGCCTGTCTTGATCCACCTCATGGTAGGATGTGATATGCAAAACCCGAAATAATCCCACTAGTGCAGTCAAAATAATTATGTCAGTAAGCCACATCTCCTCCCACATCCGCAAGCCTGCAGCAAGAGATAGACATCTGCTGATGAGCAATGTCCAAAAGCTCCGCCTGCGCACACTGCGGGATTAGCTGGAGTAAAACGATTTAAACTATATAATTACAAGGGGATCAAGTGCAAATTATCTACCGCACTCAACAGCCAGATTACCTCCTGAGCTTCCTCTAGAACCCGCTCACAAGCCCCTCAGGGTAAAACCATCCTCCTGGCATCGCCAATGAAGTTGCTAGAAGAAGGAATCTTGTAAATCTGAGAACATTTATGCCCTTAAGGTGTCAATAGATGTAGCCTCTTCTTTACACTGTTATAACTAGAGGGCTGATAGGCCATGCATGACAGGCAGAGTTAAAAGAGGCTAGGCAAATGTGTAGCACAATAAAGTGATTGTGAGGCTAGCAAGACGGGAGGGATAATAGATCCTTGTAGGGTACTACAGGGGCCGAGGCTGAGGACAGGTAGAAAGACAAGATTAATTGCAGAAGTGAGAGGCACTCATTGCTCATCAGGCAGCCCACTTTTCCCTTGGTTGCACACACCCACACACACTAACAAGCTTAAAGCAGTCCTCCGCGGTCTCAAATACACTTTCATTGCTAGTTCCTTTGTCCGTCACTCTTTTCTTTTCTGGTCTCCCTTATTGTCGCTTTCTGTTTTGCTCACCAACATCCCTGTCTGTGTATCTGTCTTGTCCCCCCCGTCTCGTTCTCTTTCTTGTCTCCAGTCAGAATGTGCTCTCTCTTTCTCTCTCTCTTTTTCTCTCTCCCCGTGACTGCTCTCACTGGAAGAGATTTCCCTCATTTTAAGCAGCAGAAGCCCCTGAACAGCAGCCATTAGTGTGGGCTCACTGAAAACACCCTAAAGAAAATCAGACTCAGTCTTCCAGGCTCCTTAACTCACACCCACTCAAGCTGTTTAGCTGGATCTGTGCGTGGGTGGTTATTTTTTTTCTATATGTGTGCATGTCTATGTGATTCTGCATAATACTGTAGTAGATGTATTCATGTGCATTTTCATATTATGTCCTTTACCATGTCCTGATTTTACATAAAGGATTAGCAAATGTTGGAGTACAACATAATAGCAGGGAACCTGAGACAATAACTAATTCAGATTGGTGCACATTTGATATTTCAAAAAATACAGTAGCCTTGTCTATATATCATCTATCATCAAACCCTGATGGCCATTTGAGGTAATTATCTGTGGCCCAAATGGTGCATTTTTATCCTTCTTTTAACACCTCGGTCTCGCACCACATCCAAAGCCCCATCACCCTGCCGCATGCTCTCATACACCCTAAATGTATAGTGACAGTGATTATGCAAAACCACATCTTCTTTCCTGCGATACCTGCTCAGGAAGACACGGTGCCTTTATTGCAGCTGAGATATGGACTCAGCTGCAAAGAATCTGAAGGAATTTTAAATTCCCTCATTTTCAGGCCTTAGAGCCAATGTCACGGACCGGGGGAGATCAGATGGGAAATGCACCATTTGATTTTGAGGCGTTTGTCGTCTGGAATTTTAAAAAGGAGCCTAGTGAAAAGATTAGAAATTCTGGGGAAGTGTGTGGGCTTGGGATTAGTGTGATGCATTCAGGAAGGAATCAAACTGTTTGGTTTATTACATAAGGAATAAAATATGACAGGAAACTAATCAATGAGGGGGTGGTGTGATGCAGCCTGATGCAAAGTGGAGTTACTGTTATCACTCTGAAGTTGATTATTTTCCTGTAACAGCATCACATAATACCACAGCAAAAAAAAAATGTGGCTTGTCATGTTAAAAGAGAAACCAGAAGATGCTAAATTGTCTGTCTTGAAAACCTTTCCATGGAGCAGAACTTAAAGGTACAACTTTACCTTCTCATTTTTACAAAGCGCTGATACTGGAGACTCCTTCCGTAATTGTTAAACAATTGTCGCCTTATAGAAAACTTCACCATATCAACGAATCTCACCATACAATCATCACCATACAAGACCCTGTGAAAAAGCTGCCTGTTACTATGGAAACAATAACGTATTCGAATGATCGCAGTAGTATAAACCTGTGATTTGGGCTGCTGTAACTGCTGGAAAATTAATCAACATATTCTGACCAATCAGATTGAAGAATGCAGCGGTACTGTGGTATATAGTATAGTGCATTATAACTTGTGGATACTGAAGCAAAGAACGTGTTATAGTTCTTTGCAACAGAAGAACAGATATTATAATGCATTATAATAGAGGTTATGAAGTCATATGCATATTATACATGCGTACTGCATGTTATATTTATATTTATACATTTATGTATAATTCTTTATGAATGCTAGATTGGATGTAATTGTTATGAGTTCCCAATTCTACTGAACCTCTAGTCTGTGGTCTTCACTAATGTTGGTATCCTGCTGTAATTAAGGAACAAGTAAAGAAAAATATGTCCCTTTAAAGTAGAAAGTGGGGTTGAAAGGGCAGCCTTGACAAGAATACAGGGGTTATGTAAGCCAAACTTGTTGATGTCAAGGGCACACCCACACACACAAATAAACACACGGAGGAGCACAGACTAGTCACAGCTTGTCATCCTCTGCTACCTGTCCTCTAGTCAGGGGCCAACAACAGGCAGCGATAAGCTCAGTGACACTGCACCTGTTCACAACCAGCATCTTTACTACTGAGTGCCATGCACTCGCTTGCATGGCTTGTTGCCCCTCCAACACAGCTCTCCGTCACTTTATCTGTCTACTTTGTGCATGCTGATCATGTATGAGCCTCTGATACACACCGTGGCAGGGCTTTGTGCAGCTTAGTGACCTCCGTCCTGACAGAAACACCATGTAGACAGTCGAGATGAAGACGGAAGATTAAAAATTAGAACAATAATGTCACAGCAAGTCAGGTCTGGCTATCTGTATATAATATCCGAACGCCTTTGGAATAATTGTCCCTGCAGGAGACGTTTTAAAGCAGAAACATAAAACATCTTTAGCATATTCATATATATATTAGTATTGCAATATGTCAGACCTACAAGAAAGCAGTTGTATGTCAAATACATAATTTGAATTCCACATTTTATGTCCAATAGCTAACAAATTAATTGATGGTGAGGTCCAACAAGAAAATGTAATTAGATAACATTATAGAAAAGGGGTTCCTGAAGGGATCTTTGGATGGTCAAGGATTCAAGCTTTCTAAATGGGTTATACCAGATGCTTTATTTAAGAGTGTAGAAATCTACATCCGAAGAACATACAAAATGTACATGCCACACCCCTCTTCTTTGGTAAACTGGTATTACATGTATGCCTGTATTTGCATATTAGAGCATGACTGCCTCTTAAATTGTATGATGCAATAATATTCGCTAATCACATCCATTCTCAGCAGGAAGACCATTGCAGTGTCAACTTTGACCACTCTGTTGGTTTTTTAATTCTTTAAAATGATTTTTTTAAATAAAAAAAAGATGCTATTTATGATGAGATTTTAGTCACAAGCATGCTTTATGATTACCCAGATAATATTGCACACCAAGACATAAGCTGAAGACAGGAATATTTTGATATCAGCTGCAGTGTTTTTGAACGCAGCATTTAATTAAAGTATTCTGCCTCTCCGCTTGGCTGCACCTCAGCGTCAGGTCATCCTTCAAAGCTTGAGCTCTGAGGCTCGGGCTGTTTTGGAAATGTTGGGGAATCTCAGAATTTCTCACTTGCCTAGGCACACGCACACATTTTTCATCCTCTCTCCTCGGGGAGTAGTCACAATTCTTGGGCGAAATGGAAAGCGTTCGTCTCTCACATCCTCCGCGCACTTCTCGCTCTCCTCGCGAGCTCCCCTCATTGAGCTTTAACAGTGGAAGCCTATTAGACAAATCTGTGGACAGCCTGGCGGAGGTGCTAGAGATGGCAGGTTGTCAGTGCAACAGACGAGCCCCTTTATAAATATATCAGTCATGCTGGCTTCGGCCGCCGCTGAATTATATCCCCGTCCCAGTTCAGCACAAATTTGACATAGAGAAGGATTGCGCTCATTTCTCAGGGGGCCGGGTTTGAAAAATGGTGTCCGGTTTAAATATGACAGATTCCTTTGATGTATTTACCCCTGCCCCAGTGCTTTATATAGGCAGAAGTCCTATGGGTGCATGGAGTCCTTTACAGAAAGGAAGAAGAAGCAGATTTGATTCGGGATGTCATTGTCTCTATCACTGAGAGTGCTTTGTGGGGTTTTATTTGTTAGATCCCAGATGTCAGTAGGGCCCCATTTTTTTTTTTTTTTCGTAACCTAGATTCTAGCATATACTGTATTGTTGCATTGCACAATATTGAACTGTATCCTTATGCCTTTTTTCATTGCTTCGGGGGGAAAAAAGTGATAAAACTGAAGTCATGGGGGATATTTCAGTTTCAGTTGGTTCCCCTCTGAAAGAGCTAGCTACCCTCTGAGCTCTCTGTCCTAAGGGATATGAAGGTGAGAGTAGAAAAAAGAGGAGGAGAAAAAAGAAGTGTACATCTGGTTTTAAGCTAAAATGTCATTTCCCCATATTTTAGTCAAAAATATACACAAGGAGTTGGTTATTATTACTTCAGGTTTTTTTTTAATCCCACATTTGTTACGTAGTCACTCGTATTTTTGTAATACGAGTCAAACCAAGTAATAACTAAGAATTAAAACACTCAGGGGTTTCGCAGTTATAGCGAAATAATCAATGACAGTGTGGTGTAATGCAGCCTGATATGAAACGGCATTACTGGTACCAGCCGAATGTGATTAATATCCTATCACAGCATATCCCGAAGTGTTTTATTCCTCTTATACCACAGCAATATGTCAACAATTACATTTTATTAAAGAATGGCATGTCATATTGTTAACCATTTTTAGCTACATTTAATGTTGTGGCACATCAGAGAAACGAGTTAGTTCCTGTATCACTTACGTTATAGCATTAGCTATGTTTTATAAACAGTAATCAACAAAAACACAAGTGAGAAACAGGAAAGTGTGAAACTCCTCTTTGCTGAAGATTTTCCCATGGCTGAAAACGTCTGTAACTGACTGTTACAAAGTGCACTCCTTCTAT